>JACXGI010004049.1:0-56909 GCA_016801175.1 Esox masquinongy
CTGCAACTGCCTTTGGAGCAAGGGATCTAACATTAAGGAGTCCCATTTTGAGATGCGAGGTGATACAGTCATTTTTATTTGTGACCGAAGTGGAGGAAGGCTTTATCTTAATAAGGTTGCTATTATTAGCACTACCTTGTTTAACATTTCTCAGCCTGGAACGAGTCACAGTGGCAATAGGTAAAACTGTACTGACTACAGTTTTACCTATTGTAGTCAGTACAGTTTTACTAAGGGACTAGCACATGCACATGCACATGCACAACCCTGAACAGAAATGACATCACACCTTAAGACCAATCAGGAGGGTTTTCAACTCTTACCCTACAAGATCAAATTAGGGTTAAATTAGGGTTGGAAAGAAAGAGGCCTGCGCGACCCTCATTGACCCCTTGGTCGTTGCGTGTTTTTGTTTTCACTTTTAGTTTGTGTTTAGAGTTATAAACACCCAAGGGCTTCCCAGCAGCTCTGCATCAGGCCTCTTTTTTTCCTCCACACTGCTACACATGTTGAGTGTTGATGTTTGTTTGCTCATACCAACTGATAATTCTAAAGAACATTTTGTCATTGGTGCAAAATCCAGATCAATGTGACATTTCTGATTAACTGCTACAAGACCAAATATATCATGCTTTGACATAAAATGTAATGGGGATGTAGGAAATAAAGGAAACTATTACATGGTGAAAAAAAAATTGAGGTACAGAAAGCAAGTAGTTGTAACATTTATGTAGAAGGCAGAGTAACTGAGTAACATACATATCTGCTCTTCAATTCATTTATTCAATGCAACAATAATGTTCTGCTTGCTCAAAGTTGAACTTGCAAATTCCAAGGTCATTTGTCATCAAATGTCTCAAGTATTACACACAGCCATCTTAGCTGGCAGAAATAGCTATAACAAGAACGACATCATTTTTACAGATTATTTGTTAGAAATGTTATGAAAAGCAGCAGCAGTATGGACCTTTCGTACATTACTTTTGTTTTAATAACAAACATAAGTATTAATATTTCAAACAAAGATATTGATATTGAAAGCATAACATCAACCAAATAATATTGCAAACGAAATGTTTTGAAGTGCAAGAACAAAATGAAACTATTATTTGTCAGGGAATAATTTTCATTGATAATTCAGTGATATTTAATCTATTTGTTTCTTGCTTTTCAAAACATTTATTTTGCTATATTAAATGGTTTTATATGTCTCTACAGTTTTTCGTTCTTTATGTTTTGCTTTCAGTATCAATATTTTTGTTTACAATTCTTATCCGTTTGTTCGTTCTTATTGAAACAAAATAATTCCATACAACAGTAGACTACAGATTCACTTCAAGACTGGAACATACCTCGTTTGCAAGAATCACAAATTAAGGGCCAGATGTGCTATTAAAGATAAATTACATTCCAAAACATTTCAATACTGTTTTCTACCAGTCTTCTGATGCACTTTTATTTATTGAAATGGATTCAGAACATCAAATTTTGGGTGAATAATTTTAATTTGAAAAATAAATCAAATAAAATGCTAAACAAGGAAAAATACAAATGGAAAATCTTAAACATAAGTACGGATAAAAAAAAATACATTTTAGAGGGCCCACCTTAAAGTTGAATATTAAATCCTTTACCATGTATATTTAAAGAAAACGTGCAGTACTTTCTCTTACATGCTAAAGGACAAATAACGCTATTAAAAGAAGCAGCTTATTTTACTTTTTGCATGTAGCTTTCATGCCCAGAAAGGTTGGAAACCCCTGCTGTAGAGTGTCATGAAGAGAGGAGTTCAGCTGGCACTTGGAGAGGACCAAAGCTAGCAGCACAGCCGCCCCACCCAGAGTGATCAGCCAGGGAGACAGAAGGGCCCACGGCCTGTCGGGGTCTGGCTCCTGCACCAACCTGAAATAGAAAATGAAGGAACATTTTCTAGTCACTGGTACATTCTATCAATTCCCTAGGGCATATTGGTGGGATAGCCGTTCTTCTTTCTGAGCTACCTACCTGGTCTTGAAGGCCTGGGCCACGCGCTCCCACTGGGTGAGGATGGCCTGTCGGGCCCCGTCCCACTGTCCTGGCCCTCTCAGACGGTACTGATACGGAGTGCAGGGCCCCAGCAGCACACGGAGACCCAGACCAGGCTCCGTTAACAGCAGCCACAGGAGGTTGGGACGGACACCTATTTCCTTTGCCATGGAGTCAAGATAGGGGATCAAATCGACTTTGAGAGCTGCCTGTATAGGACACCGGTAACTGAGAGACAAGTAGAGAAATAAGTTGGTAAGAGAGAGAAGGATGTTTTTGTGAATCAAGTCTACACAAACCCAAGACACTTTGGAAGACATTTTCATTTATCTCTTCAGGTATAGTCAGCACATCTTTCATTACCAATGAACTCAATCAATCCACCATCACTGAGAGAATGCATAGGTGTTAGATCTGGGAATTGACCCACATCTTCATGGTAATAGATTACAGTATGAATAAGCAAGGCAAATGACCACTGGTAAAAGGCAGCTCTTTTGGTTCTTTACCTCATCATGTTTCTCTCTCTCTCCATCTCAATGATGGACAGCATCTTCTTCAGTGGTGGAAGCTGGTTAAGCCCTTCAACAAACAACCATGAAGAGTTCTTATTAACACACACTAGATGTTTGCGCAGACACACTAGATATTTGCTCACCCTGATAGAGGGTGCATTGTGACAAGAAATAGAACTGCTTGCCAAGATTTGCATCTGAGCACACGTCTTGAAATTTGACTCTACTTGCTGGCAAGGCCATAAACACAGACTGGACAAAATTGGCAGGTGTGAAACTGAGGTACTATATATAATATTGTATTAATTTGTAGGTATAAGTTTTGTCTTGCAATTGTTGTTTTTGGCCAGGTCATCACTGTGTATGAGAAGTGGCTTCCAATTGGCTTTCCTGGAAAATATTTTTTTTTTACTTTAGTAGTATGTGTGTGTACAAGTATTGTATTAAAGGGACAGGAAGAGGTTTTGAGTCTCCAATGTGTGGGATTTGCTTATAATTTGAGTTTGTGTGGATTTCTTTAGATATTAGATTTTTTACAATATAGTATTCAAACATGTTTAAGATCTTAAAAAGAGAGAAAATGCTTAAAATGATTCCACTGAATCTGCTTATTCTATATACGTTTTACTCCAGGGGTGTCTGTGAATGTATATGAATATGTATAAGTGTCTGTGTGTTTGTGTGCATGTGTATGTGAGAGAGAGAGTGTGTGTGTGTCCAAATTTCTTTACATATGGTTATTCTATGCTGTATAGATAAGTTGGTTAAATCTATTCACAAAAGAATTACAATTGGATAATTCGAACATGATTTTTGAATGAATTCATGAATGTTTAAAATTAAAGTATATATAGTAAAATAAACATTTACCGTAGCCAATAAAAACATTTACAATGTATGTAGTAAAGGGTATTATAAATTTTCATTATGGACAGAAATGGGTTAATAACATAAAATCAAAAAACAAATTTGCTCTTTTTGGGTCATACAAGCAACCCAGCATAAAGCATTTGGTATTGAAAATTAGTTCACTGTGAATTTTATTAGACTATTTTCAACAACTATTAAAAAAAAATCATAGTGAGATTTTCACTTCTGGGTTGCTGAGATGAGTTCAGACCTGGTGCAGAGTGTTTCCTTGCAGACCAGGAGTGTGTGTACCTGCAATGACTCTGGCGGCCCATCGGGCCTGCATCTCCATTCCGGGAAATATGGGTCCTTTAGCCTGGAACATTCCAATGACGGCCAGCGTGGGGCATTCTAGGGCTGGAGGAAACACCCGTCTGGAATAAAATAACAACCAAACACTTTTATCCAGAGCAATTCTTTGCCCTATCCATCAAGGCCCTTGTCATAGATGCCCCAGTACCTGTACAGTGTGAGCTCCCCCCCTGGGCCTGAGCACAAGGACTGGGGCAGAAAGGGGAAAGTGCTTCTGTATCCAGTACAGAAGACCACTGCGTCAATATCCTCCTCTATGGTGCCATCCTGAAACTGTAGCCCTGACCCCTTGAACTCCGTCAGGTCTGGCTTCAGTACAATCGCCCCCTGCAGAATACGGCCTGGAAGGTCATCGTTTATTAGTAGCCTCTGATCCATTGATCTGGGAAAACAGTTATTTTTTAATTTTTTTTTTAATTCTTCCTTTTAAAACTGACCGTTGCAAATGTTGCCATAGTAACACATCATTCAAATTTCATATTATCATATGTTTTGGGGGAAGATGTTTATGTTCTTTTCCTCCAGGGTCTCCTTTTTAAATTTGGAAAATGTTTATTGTTTTGTTAAACTGTGTTAAATATATCACAAGCATGTTTGTTTAATTTGAGGGACCTAGGATTTAAAATCAAAGCAAGCACATTTCCTGCAATTGTATGTTTAAACGACACGCATGAGGTCTTTAAGGATGGCTATTTAATAATAATGTTAATCTTGTAAATGGTATTCCGATACTAAATATTGTTTATTATGGTTATTAATATGAAACCAAAATTCAATGATGCTAATGTATACAGAACATGATTTGATCTTTTCTATAAAACCTCACTTTAATTAAAGAAAGTCTTTCACAGAAAATTATTGAATCAAATGACAGCAAGAGTCACACATTATTATACAGTCTATTTTTTTTTTTACTCCTTGACTGTAGGTTTCTAAATGCATTTTACAGCTTGTACATAGACTAAATCATCCCAGATGTAGGTATCATTATTTGCAGCTTGGTAGAACTCACTCTTAAAAACCTTCCAAAAAGTATATATAAACAATATACAACTACTATATTAAGAATAATACATTAGTCTAGCATCTGTATCAAGGAAGGTCCCCCTAAGTTGGGAATCCCTGTTTGGAAATATGGTAGGGTGTTAGTCACCTGTTTGAGGGTTGTAGGCCATACAGACGGTGGTCGAATCGTTGGTTGAGGGTTCTATGGGCAACCCAGTTGAGCAGCCATCTGGGCAGCATGGCAACAAACCGTGTGATGACCTTCATATCTAGAGGCAGACCATTACTGGACATACGTGCTGCCACCCACGACCCCTCGCGGGTACTGAGGAAGGTCTGGGAGGCACAGGGGAGAGATTGTGGTAAAAGGAAACAGGGGTGCGCCAATAAGATTCTCTGTAAGACTGTTTATATGAAGTACTCTACAGATGGCTCTAAAAATCAATTAATAATTGACATCTAATACACCGATCAGCCATAACATTATGACCACTGACAGGTGAAGGGAATAACACTAATAATCTCGTCATCATGGCACCTATCAGTAGGTATCTCTAAAACTGCAGCCCTTGTGGGGTGTTCCCGGTCTGCAGTGGTCAGTACCTATCAAAAATGATCCAAGGAACGTGGGGAGCCATCCAACAGACGAGCTACAGTAGCTCAAATTGCTGAAAAAGTTAATGCTGGTAATGATAGAAAGGTGTCAGAACACACAGTGCATCGAAGTTTGTTACGTATGGGGCTGCGTAGCCGCAGACCAGTCAGGGTGCCCATGCTGACCCCTGTCCACTGCCAAAAGCGCCTACAATGGGCATGTGAGCATTAGAACTGGACCACGGAACAATGGAAGGTGGCTTGGTCTGATGAATCACGTTTCCTTTTACATCACGTGGATGGCCGGGTGCGTGTGCGTCGCTTACCCAGAGAACACATGGCACCAGGATGCGCTATGGGAAGGAGGCAAGCCGGCAGAGGCAGTGTGATGCTTTGGGCAATGTTCTGCTGGGAAATCTTGGGTCCTACCATTCATGTGGATGTTACTTTGACACATACCACCTACCTGAGCATTGTTGTAGACCATGTGCACCCCTTCATGACAACGGTATTCCCTGATGGCATTGATCTCTTTCAGCAGGATAATGCGCCTTGCCACAAAGCAAAAATGGTTCAGGAATGGTTTGAGGAATACAACAACGAGTTCAAGGTGTTGACTTGGCCTCCAAATTCCCCAGATCTCAATCCAATCAAGCATCTGTGGGATGTGATGGACAAAGAGTTCCGATCCATGGAGGCCCCACCTCGCAACTTACACGACTTAAAGGATCTGCTGCTAACGTCTTGGTGCCAGATACCACAGCACACCTTCAGAGGTCTAGTGGAGTCCATGCCTTGATGGGTCAGGGCTGTTTTGGTGGCAAAAGGGGGATCTACACAATATTAGGCAGGTGGTCATAATGTTATGGCTGATCGGTGTATAATGGCAAGAGCCACAACGACAGGTCAGTCACAGGACACTGAAAATGAACTTCTAAAAACACAATTTCAAAGTTAAGCAAAATTAAGCAAATGGGACTCGGTAAAATGCATCAGAAAAGACAGAGGGGAACAATATAATGATAACTTCTGGCAGACCTGAAATAAAAGCATGCCTGTGTGGCTGCTCAATTCTGAACATAGTGTTTCTTCACTGCATTCCATTTACCAGCAAGCTAACAGACCAGGGCTGAGCTAAAGCTTCAGCACAAACAGCTAACACAAACCCTTAGGTTTCAGGCAGGCAGTGTTCATTGTATATTAAATTTGCTATGCCTTCCTGTACCACCTTCTCTGCAGCCCTGCTGATCTCCACAGCGATGTCCCCTCCAGAATTCCCCATCCCAATCACCACCACCCTCTTCCCTCTGAACGCATTGGCATCCTTATACTCCCAGCTGTGTAGGCAGCGACCAGGGAATGACTCATGGCCTGTATGGGAAACAAAAGTCAGGGGGTTGAAAAGGTGGGCTGGCCACAAGCAAAACCTTTCACAGATTCTATTCAGCAGACACCTTCATTAGAATATTTAAAGATAGCCCAAGGGTAGATAGCCCATCAGATTTGTTTGTAATTGTGCGACAGACATGTTGTTTACCTGGGAACTGTGATAGCGGTAAGAATGGGAGAGTGAAGTGTCCCGAACACACCAGGACACCATCAAAGATGTGTGTTTCCTCCCTTCCCTCCCTGTTCTTTGTCACCACCTCCCACTGGCCTGAATGACTAAAGTCTGGTTGCTGTCTCACAGTCTGCACGCTGGTCTGAAGCGCACACAGTGACAGTTAATAAAAAGTCATGTAAACGACTAGGGAAGGGATAGGGAATATTTGGCAAATATGAGGTAAACAAGGGAGTATAAACCTGGAAGATGATGTGTCTGAGGAGGTCAAAGTGTTGAGCGTAGAGCCTGAAGTACTGGAGCAGCTGGGAGTGTATCATGTAGTTGGGGTATTCGGGAGGCATGGGAAAGTCACTGAAACACATCATCTCCTTGGAGGTGTTCACCACCAGAGAGCGGTAGATACTAGCGCGCCCTGGCTCGGGGGTTTCCTGTGGACAAAGACACAGGGTTTTGTCTGAAATGACACCATTTCCTATATAGTGTATTATTGCTGACCAGGGCCTTTATAGCTTGTCAACACTAAGACACTTTCGGGTGTTATTTTAGACGTACCCAGGAACACTGTTGGTGATGGACATTTACCAGGGATGCATAGACCATGGTAGCCCCTTCTACTTGTCTCGTCCACTTCCTAAGTCAGTCCCAGTCTCACCTTGAACTTCCACAGTCCTCCGATGTCATCACTGCTCTCGAAGCAGATGGGTTCCAGACCTTCCTCCAGACAGCCCTTGATGCTTGTCAGACCTGCGGCACCCGCCCCGACCACACACACCCGTCGAGACATACCGTCAGTCCGTCCTTCAGTCTGTCTACGTAGAATTGGAGACACTTCAGACGTACTACTTCAGTTTCCACTAAGCTTAAATTGAAACCATTGCATCAGCCGAAAGAATTGTCCAATATTTATTTTGTCTGCACTGGCAGTGTAAATCAACAAGTGTCCAACACACCAACAGAATCCCAGCTGATGACGATAAACAACGCAAAATTACAGGTAGACTATACTCACATGGTCCAGGGATGGGTTTGAGAAACCTGTCTTGCCTGTATTTTCCCTGGTTGTTAGTTGCATTTGACCTTCTTCCCCAGGCTAGAATCCACAGAGAAGAGCTGGCTGGTGAACAACACTCCCTGCTTTGGTGCCTGTTCTCCGTGGTGGGAAAAAACTTTAAACTCCCATAAACCAGGTTGTTGTGTAACCCCTCAGCCAGTTAGACATTCACACTGCCATTCAAGTGGACTTTGTTTCCTGTCCACTGGAACTCTGTCAAATGCACTTTTTTTTGGTCCTGTGCTGTCCCACTTTTTCTCATGTTGGGTTTTGGGATGCATTTTTGGAAGACTGTTCTTCCTGATGTGAGAACCCTGTCCTGCTTACATATGCTCAGAGCATGACATCAAAGTAAGGCAAGCTCACAAATCAGGAAGTAAATCAAAAGCAGGGTAAGGGGGTGTCAAAATGAGTTAACCCTTTACTGACATCGTAACCTGAGAGTTGTTGCCATCCTACAACTTCAGAGCTCAGCTATATCTCACTAAGGCAGTGTTTCACAACCCTGCTCCTGGACACCCCCCTGCCCTGCATGTTTTAGATCTCTCCCTGCCCTAACATTCCTGATGTGGCTCATGAAGGACTTGATAATGAGCTGATCATTTGAATCAGTTGTGACAGGGCAGGGAGAGATCTAAAACATGCAAGGCAGGGGAACGCCCAGGAGCAGGATTGAGAAACACTGGTCTAAGGGTTGTTACCAGCTTACAGGTTCTTCTACCTTTTTTGAATTCTTATTCAGCCTTATATTTCATTGAAAAAAAACATTGAGATTGGTTAATTGTTTAGTTAAAATTAGATTAGAAATCAATTTTAAAATAGTGACCTGGTCAAGATAGCGGCACACACAGATTCAAAACACATTAAAACATAGATGTCCAATATATTCAGTTTAAAACATCAACAAGAGATTCATTGAGGAGGTGAAGTCCAAATAGTTGTCAAAATACTGAGAGCCCAGACTTCATTGTTCATCATTGTTTTTTATGTCTACAAAAGTTTTTGTAATGTTTCATTATGACCTTCCCTCATCACAGCAGGTGCAGGAGAGTTGAAGATTGAGACCAACAGTTTGCTCAAGCAGGAATGATTTGCCAGCACAGCACACGTGCTGGAGGTGAACGCATTCCCTGGCCAACAATCACAATTGAAGTCGAAGAAGCCGTGACCTACCACAAAGAGTTGCTACATAAAACTATACTTCATCAGTATTTATAATCAATTTCAGCTGATGTAGCTGAGATTGTAAAGGCACACTGCAGCTCTTCAAATGGCATTTTGGTGCAGCTGCGCAACAAAAAATAACTGCGTCATCAGCATGAAACTAAAAACTAGCGTTAGACAAATTTCACCAACACTGTTACCAATAAACTACAGTGGACAAAATACAGAGCCCTGTAAAATTGCTTTCTGGAGAATCTACTTATCAGACATCTTGCCATCAAATGGGGTAGAAAATAGACTTGCACACTGACAAGTGCTATCATTTAATAGAATATTGCAACGTTTCGGTCAAAGACCTTCGTCAGGCACGTTTCTTTGACTGAAACGTTGCAGTTTTCTATTAAATTATATCACTTGTAAGCAGTATCAGTGTGCGAGACTATTTTCTATTTCCTAAGATTATTTTTCTCGCACCTGGTAATTTATTGTCAGGTGTGTGATCGGCTGCTTATTTTTGATAATGCCATCAAACTGGACACACTGAGTTATATCTGAAAGGTATCTTCTGAACCAAGAGACTGCCTGATCAGATAATCCTATGTTCATCAGTCTTTGTGACATGACGTCAGGATCAACAGTGTCAACCCCTTAGACATGTATGGTGAGGGAGGCTGTTTCTGTTAACTGATCTAGCAACAGTCAGACGATGGATATTCAGAGTATGTTGGAGACAAAATAGCTAATTTATTTATTTGTATATTTTGTTGTTATGCCCCAATTAAGTTGCATTTATGTGAAAAATAATTTATGATTATTAGAATGAATGCACCTATTTCAGTGTTATGTGCAATTAGGAATTATGGTATTGAAAACATTATGGTGGTTTCGATTAGGCACACCCCTTTTCTCCCAGGTACCTGCACCACATTGGGAATGGGCAATATTGGCAACTGGAGCTGCAAAGGGATACCTGGCAAATGGACCATTCTAGGCAAATGGACCATTCTAGGCAAATGGACCATTCTTCAAGGGGAAATGAATTACACCTTACTATAATTATTGTTACAGCACCATTAAAAGTCTGTCTTTTCACCCAGTTCTCCCATGCTGTAATTGGCACACAGTACATTCCTGGATGGTGTTGAATCCCTGAAAGGGAAGGGCTCTGAATATCGTGTTTGCCGATGTAGTACAGGAGTGGGGCGGTAGGTGGGGGAGGTGTTCAGGTGTTGCTCCAGGTTCTCAGGGTGTTGTTGAGACGAGAGAAGGAGACGGATGAGGGGGTGGCGGGGGAGAGGAGACAGGTGTAGTAGGGACAGAGTGAAAGGAAAGGGGGTCTTTAGGCTGTCCGGGGGTTAAGGCGGGATGAGGGAGAAGGAGGAGGGGTGGAGGTACTAGGGAGAGTATGATGTTGTTCAGGTGCTCCGAAGGGTGATTTTGGAGAGGAGGGAGGTGAGGTAGGAGGGAGGGTGGAGGTAAATGTAGTACGCGGCTCCTCCTCCCATCATTGCTGTGAGGCTGACCTTCAGCATACAACCTGCCACAGAACAGCCCTGGTTCTCCTCCACCTAGGACCGGCATGGACACACAGCATAAGAACCTACACAACATCAACATCAAATTCTGTCTGTTTAACATGACTGACATACAGATAGAAATATTTATTAATTTATTTTTGACTTGACTCTATATTATAATTATCGATAAATGACTAGGTACTATGTATTGGTGGAGCTGGCAGTAATATTTTGCTGCACCTTTCAAATCTGCTGTAAACTGTCCATGTGAGCAGTGGCCTCAGACCAGGGTGGAAAAGGGGTACTTAGTATATAGGGCCCTAATGTGTAGAGGGGCCCACGAAAATGTTTGAATCTTGAATAAAGAGGGGAGGGGCCCTCAGAAACCACCTATGTACAGGGCCCAGAATTTTGTGCTACATCCCTGCATGTGAGAAATAACATTGGATATATCTTCAGGGTGAATATTTCTGAAATCACCTTTCTGGTCTTGAACGGCTGGCACATGCGATCAAACTGGGTGAGAACGGCTTGGCGTGCCCCAGACCATTTTCCTGGGCCGGTGATGCGGTACTGGTAGGCAGTGACGGGACCCCACAGAACCCTCTTGAACAGAGGGTAGTCTGTGAAGAAGAGCCAAACCAGACTGGGTCGGGCCCCCACCTCTCCAGCAATGTCATCCATGTAGGACACAAAGTCCACCTGCAGCGGCACCAACTTGGATATGATGTAGCTGAGGACAGATTGATAGTCGCCATTTACTGATTATTCAGAATGGATAAGAAACACCTTGCATTTTACATATGGTTCATGCGGCACAGATACTGTGACTATGGGAAGAAAATCCTTCGGACTTTTTGTTCATGTCCTTAGTGTCACGCTCCACAGCCTTCAGCATGGCCTGTTTGGACGGCAGCTTCTTATGACCTGAGAAAAGCAAGAAAGTCTCAATACATCTCTATTCACATTAAGGATTATGACTCCTGAACGATGTCTATCTTTAAAGATATCAAAGACGTGTGCTGGTTTTTTGTTAGTATTTGACCAGAAGTAACTACTGCCTGCCCACCATAGACAACAAACTCACCCTTGAAGACACGTGTGACCCAGCGTGACTGTATCTCTGCCTGGGGCATGATGGCTCCCAGGGCGTGGATGAAGCCCACCACGGCCAGAGTGGGGTGCTCCAGTGTGGGGGGAAACACATGCTTGTACAACGACACCCGGTGGTCAGACTTGTGCATTACATTGGGAGGCAGGAAGGGAAAGTCATAGTTGTAGCCCGTAGCAAACACAATCACATCCACCTAGAAAACACACAGACACACACCAAGTCAGAAAACTGTTGATTGAGTGTTTTTATACAAGCATGAATGCTTCAATTTGTGTGTGTGTATGTTTATACATGTGTGTCTGTTCACCTTGTCTACAACACTCCCGTCTTCAAACACTACACTGGAGCCTCGGATCTGTTGGACGTTGGGTTTGAGCATGACTCCACCTGTTAAGATCTTATTGGGAAGCTCATCGTTGATTACCGGAATCTGACTGAACAATCTTGATAAAAATAGGAGGAAACACAAGATGAGCCAGTGCAATGGAAGAGGGGAAAAGCATTAGCTCTAGCTTTGACTGCAACTAAAGGACCTGAAGTAGCTTAACCATTAGTTGCAGAAAGTCAGATAAACTGACAAAAAAAAGTTAATAATATGGAAACTCATAATAGTTCATCAGCAAATGAATGTGTATAATCTCCAAAGACTCTACTTACCATCCAGAAGTTTGAATTTGTTTCACACTGTCAACTAAGTTGGTAAAAATATTTTTTTTTTCCCAGGTACTGCAGGCGACCAAGAAAACTATGTAATCCATCATTTTTTTATGAAGTCATCTACACTCATTGAGTGTTTTTCCATGACTTCACAAACATTGTTCATATAATTCAACCTTAATTCCTGAACGTAAGTACCCCAGATCTGGGGTACCTCTGTTACTTAATTAAATGCAGTCTTATACGAGAATGGTAGGCCCTATCTGGGTATCCAGGGTGTCTGCTGAAAGCTGAGAGTCTTGTTTTTCCAGCGGTGCCTTCCAATCTTTGGTGTGACTCACTAGCATAGAAATCTAACATGTTGTTATTACACATAACCTATTACATGATTAATTGGGATCATTGTGTGTAGAGTATACCTCTGAATCATTAAAATAGTAGATCATGGTTTTGTTTTACCAGGGCCCTGTATTTTACAATGGATACAACCCCTCCCTGAAAAACAGAAAGAACTCCTGAACCACAGTTATTACCATACTCTTTCAATGTGCTGTAGTTTTTGTATTATTTTTTTTTTTTTTTGAGGGATAAGGGGAGCTTGACTGGCTTTTGAATGCAACGGTTTAATTGACAGTCAGTACAGTTCAGTTGTGTTGGGAGGACAGTTATGGCTGAAATCGTATTAGTCTATTTACATTGAAGGCGTTTTAATATACTTTATTAATTAATATATGTTGATGACAATGTTTAATAACCAGAAAAGGAACCAGGCAAGCCTAGTTCAGCCAGCCCACAACTGAAAGTGATAAACATTGTTCCCTCACTGGATACGAAACCGGGTCTCCCACATGAGAAGCTGTGCCTTTTACCACTATGCCACACATTTGTTGAGTGTCGGTATAGCATCTCGACATTAGATAATTTTGTCACGCATTAACATCACACTGAATTTGAATATTTCGTTAGACACCATTAGGCATTGTTTTAAACTGACTAACATTTCTTATTAAGTTTACCTCCAGCACAAATAGCATCTATGAACTGTATGGCTTTTGCCACAGCGCGTTTTAACATCTTATTAGCCAGTAATAGACTTACTAGTATCTATTGTACTAACTTACTACTTGGATTAGTCATAAGAATTGAGCAATTGCTTGCGAGACTGAAGATAACACTGCCAAAGCTATTTCATTCCATGACACAAAAACATTCGTTTTTCTTTCATTTCATGAAGAACATTGATACAATAACTATCAATTAAGGTGATGATAGTAATTGACTTTTTCGTCAAGTGAAAAGATGAGAGAATCATGAAAACCCCTACTCTTTTACTGCCCAAGGGGTTTTGATAAAGCCTATATTACCCCAAAAAGCATGCACGGATGCATACTTCAAAAATCCACCAGAAATATTTGCAATATTGTATAACCGTAAATGTTACTATAATGTAGCTGCTGAAGGTTGTAGCCAGCAAAGTTTTTGTCTATGCTGATCCAAAAATCACGCACGGATGCGTACTTTGAAAATCCACCAGAAATAGTCGCAATAAAACTGTAAACAGTTTTATTTTAAGCTTACTATAACGTAGCTACGAAAGTTGTAGCCAGCAAAGTTTTTGTCGATTCAGAAGAAATTCTAATGCAGAATTTGATATGACGGTGACAATAATCGAACACAGGACCTATCATTTATAGGGCCACTTCTCTAACCACTACACTATTTTACAATTAACTGTCAGTTCGTCTGACAGTCACTCAGTAAGAGACATTCGCTAATATTAAATAATAAACAGAAACCTGGTGAGTGCAGAAGATATCATGGAATTTGATATGTTTATCATACCTAGTGTAGCTGTCATCAGCTGGTTATACAGTTTAAGTCCATTTCATAACATCAATTTAATATAAGAATAATTTCTGTTTAAAAAAAACACATTTCATTTGGTAAACTGAATATAGTTAAGAACATACACGTGACAACAAAGTATGTCTAAAGAGACATGTAACGTATTTCATAGCGGCACTTATATTCTTGTGTCACAGTGGGGTCGGGTCATTATTAGTGGCATTCCATTAGCACTAGAGGGAGAACGCCTGACCGATCCGACGAAGGATGATGTCTGTAGCTCCGTTGCTGTTTAGAGATGTTATGAAGATTTATTAATTAAAGAAGATAAAGCTGGACGGTTCCTTTTACTCCCCTTGAGTTAATGCGACCAATGAGGTATGCAAAGTTATTTGTAAGGGTTTACGTTCTGTTTATATTATTGGATAGGCTAACTACAGCTAATATATTAGCAGAGTTTCACGTGATAATAACGTGATAGCATCGTCCATCTAAATGTCAAGTAAGCTAATTATCTGCAAGTTTTACAGCTTCTAACCTGCATAGGGATGGATTTGTAAGTTATTTTGTGTTTGTGAAATATTTGTTTAATGATTATTCTCTATGAGAATGCTTTGTATTTTATTTAGACTCATTTTATTATTTGTGTATTTTAATTTGTCTAGTTCTCACAGCATGCTTGACGAAGTGAATGTCCGAATAAATGCCTGTAACCAAAGGAACGCCTTGTGTTCGTGATGCAAACTGGAGGGGAGCTACACCTAGCCAAGCTGGGGAAAAAACATATTTTATTGTTAATATTAAAGAACAAATTCTACACCCCGGACGGTAAATAGAGTCTATGGAGGTTATACACATACATTGGAGATGAAAAACATGTTTTTGCAAAGCTTTTATGGATTTTGATATATCAGTCTCATGTTCCCCAACTAAAGGTTCAGCTGATATGTAGCGCTTTTAGTTGTGTTCGAAGCTACAGTCGCAAGGTTACGCGCGCAGACTTACCTGTGTTTGGGTTTGAGGGCATACATGGTATGATCATACATGGCGTTAAGCTTCTTCTCTCCCAACCAGTTGAGCCAGTTGATGGGCAGCAGCTGGAACAGGATGTGGACGAAGCGGGTGTTGTACTTCATGTCCACAGGCAAGCCGTTGTCTGACAGAACGCGGATCACCCAGGCACCGCGACGCGTGCTGAGATACACCTGCAGAATGTGAGGGAGGTTTACAACATTTATCATTATGTTTAAGACAGCAGTGTACCTGCAGGTCATAAGCTGCATCGACAGATCGAGATCAAGACACAGATATATTAGAAGGAAGCAAAAGACGCAAATGAACAGCGAAACTACAGCGGTGAGACAGTGAAGATCTGAATTGGACCAGCTAGCTACCTGCTCTGCCACGCGGCTGGACTCCACAGCGATGTCTCCTCCAGAGTTACCGATGCCGATCACCACCACCCTCTTCCCATGCAGGTCCTCTGGTCCCTTATAGTCCCAGCTGTGTAAGTACTTCCCCTCAAATGACTTAATACCTGAAACACACAGTGGACAGTGCCATTGATGACAACAGGACATAAAAGTTTTGGCTCCTAAAAATTGTTTTTGTCTTACCACACAGCTAACTATTTGCTTTGGAGGGTCTATGCCAGGTTATTGTAAAACAATTCCATTGTGTTGATTTATTTTGCTGCTGATTGGTTGATTATGACTACTGACCTGGAAAGTCTTTTAGTGGTAGGTGTGGGTAGGAGTAATGACCGGAGCACACAATGACAGAGTCAAAGACATGCGTCTCCTTCTCTCCTTCCTTATTTTCAGTCACCACCTCCCACTGGCCTGAACGACTGAAGTCCGGTCTCTGTCTCACACTCTGCACGCTGGTCTAAAGCACACATAATCACGCATGCAAAAATGCATGCATGCAAACACACCCACATACAACCAAACCAACATTAAGTTCACCAACAAACCTGGTGGAGCCCAGTATGTCTGGAAAATCATTAACACAGCGCTGTTACCTGGAAGCGGATGTACTGCAGCAGTTTGAAGTGTTCGGCGTAGAGCCTGAAGTACTGCAGGATACGGGAGTGGTGCATGTAGTTGGGGTAGTCAGCTGGGATGGGGAAATCACTGTAACACATCATTTCCTTAGAGATGTTGATAGTGAGGGAGCGGTAGATACTGGCTCTGTTGGGCTCAGACACTTCCTGGCAGGAGACATAAAGGCTTTGGTCAAAAGGCAATCACAGGGGCCCCTAAATGGCAGAGTATTAATGTCACCACCTTACGGTTCGCAGCTCCATTGGGAGACCAGGGTTTGAACACAGCTTTCAGATTAGCTCAGAAGTCCCATTCAGGGTCGTGCAGTTGGCATCCGGATTTAGGGAGTTTGGTATCCAATTTGATTGCCCTGCCGATTTGAGCTATACTGGGGGTTGGGGTGCTTGTAAGCTGAATCGAGGAGAGTGCAATCCTTCTAGCTCATAAGGACTCTAGAATAGGTGACTGAGTGAGCAGCGTGATAGGAACCAGAATGGTATCGGATGTATTTTAGAAGATACATACTGTATTTTTGCATCGACTGTTCTGAGTCCTCTGGGAGTAGCAGCAGGGCCTTAATTACTAATTGGATACAATCAAATTTAGGGGAAAAACTGATGTACCCCCCCCCAATAAGGTAAACACAGACATGAAAGGGCCTAAATAATCACTAATGTATAAACAACACATTATTTTAGCTGTACATTATGTTTGGCAGTCCATTGTGGTATCTGTAGCGATATACTGTGTACTGAATGTTTATATGCAAAGTGTTCTTGTAATAATGTGGTAAAATGAAATTGTCTAGGAAATTTTGTCACTAACATGGCAACCATCAAAATGGCTTGAATAGATCTGCAAATGCTGTTGGCTAAATGTACTGTATATCTCTGGTCCCAGCCTCACTTTAAACTTCCACAGTCCCCCGATGTCATCACTGCTCTCGAAGCAGGTGGGTTCCAGACCTTCCTCCAGGCAGCTCTTGATGCTGGTCAGACCTGAAGGACCTGCCCCAATCACTGCTACTGTACGCACCATGACGATGGAACTACACACACACACAGAGAGAGAGAGAGAGAGATGTGTAACTAAACCAATATATTCCACAAGCTGTTGTTTTCATTTCATGACTAGTGAGCTAGAAAGATCATACTGGGGAATATTGGCACATACTAGCATTTTGGGGTTAGGAAATGGCTATACTGTGTATTGTGTACACAGAACTTAATATGGCCTGTAATCTTTTTCAAACTTGGGCAATGGGAAAAGTAGTCAACTAGACATAAATGCCAATCAAAATGTTACTTATTTGGCCTTTAACCCAACTCCTCTAAGTTGGCATTTAGAATGCCTCCCTGGAAACCAACGGAGGAACTAAGGTTAATTGTCACAGGCAGGACAACAGATTTTTCCGTTTGCTGGCTCTGGGATTCAATCTAGCAATCTTTGGTTTACTGGTCAGAGGCTGTAAGGGAAGGAAAAACACAGTAGTGAGGAAGACAGTAGGTTATGGGCCTGGCACCAAAAGAAATCTGCAGGATGTTTATTTGACCTTCATAGAGGGGCAAATTCTTTTTTTATGGGACCCCCTCCAATGTGCACATGCTTGTAGTGCAATTTAGCTTTTAAAAATAGGGTACCTTTATTGTGTAATGAACACAATCACTAAGGATTTTTTGATAGGATTGTTTAAGTAAATCATCTTCATTACAGAAATTATTTGTCACATGAATGGAGCACTGTGCACCCAGCAATATTCCTTCAGTTTGCAGCCAAGCGTGCCAAAGAGCACCTCCCAATCTTAGGCTGGGAGGCCATAAGAGTATCACATTCTATACTCAGCCTGACATCTCAGATACATTGGCTACACCAGGGCGGCCCAAGCATGTTTATAGAGATCTACAGTCCTGCAGGTTCTCTCCAGAACCCTGTTCATAGACATCTACAGTCCTGTAGGTTCTCTCCACAATCCTGTTCCAGGATGTATTATCCTGTGGGTTCTCTCTAACACGAGATTGTAACTAGCCTGATTTGTCATCTGGCTAATTACTTTAGATTTGAGAAAAACCTACAGCAGCAGCTATGAAAGAATTGACAAAATTGATGGATCTTTATTTAATTTCTTATTTCAACACACTACACACTTCTTTTTATAACAAACATTGAATCTAAAACATATGTTTATCCTTATGAGTACAAACTAATGAAATACTAAAAGTTTGTTTCTGAGGGAAAATATTACTTTGGGTATCATATTAAAAAGTATTTATCTGAGTCTTTATTCCACTGTAAGAATAAAAAAAGAACTAATCCATATGGTGAAACAGTATTGTCCATGTCTTACCTTAGCGTTGAGAGCTGTGTGTGTGTCAGCAGTTGAGAGCTGTGAGTTGGTCAGAAGGCTCATCACAGCACTTCTTAAACGCACATAGTGACCTTTTATTTTTTGTAATCACCAAACAAGGTTTCGATCAAAGTTCATCTGTGACTAGACTGGTTCAAGTTAGACATCACAGCCAGAATAAATATCTGGCCACTCAACACATCAGGTCGTCTGTGACTGAGATTATATCAAATGTTACTAGGTTTGGTTAAAAAATAGCATCAAAGTACATTTTATTTTACATTTAACTTGGTTATTTTTAGGTCAGTTGGTCATTTCAAGCCATGCACAACAGATTAAACATTTTGTCATTTTGTTTTAGTTAGCAAATGTAACACCATTTTAACTACTGTTCCCTGAAGGAGGAAAAGTAATTACAATCACAGAACTACTGTAAGATAGTTGCATCTGTAAAAATTCCATTTGAATTCTATCCCTGTTTGACAGTGTCCCTTTTGATTTGAACAAAACCATCTATAAATATTGTGGTGCCCCGACCTGCTACATACATGTTGCAACAACGCCACCCCAAAAGAAGTTCCAGAACCTTCCAGGGGCAGCAAGCAGGGCCAACCCCACCCCTGCACAGCAGCATCTCACCGGGACCTTGTTTGATGAGGTATAAGGAGGGTCCCAGATAGCAGAAATGGGGAGTAGCCAGAAAAGAAGCAGAGGAAGATGCAGTGGGAGAGGATCCTGTAGTTGAAGAGGTCAGAGAAGGCAGTAGGGCAAGTCCTGCTCCCCGCATCTTGGCAATGCCCAACAATGTGGGCCTCAGCCTACCCGAGAGAGCCATTCGTGATTTCCAAGTGGAGGAATCTTGGTGTTTTTAACATCACTGCCAGGTCAAGTGCCTGGCGACATGGTGTGCTGACAACAACCTGGCCTTCAATTCAAAGAAAACCAAGGAGCTCAATGTGGATTACAGGAGGTCTAAAGGCTGCAGTCACGCCCCAGTTCTCATCGATGGCACTGAGGTGGAGCGTGTGTCCAGCTTCAAATTCCTGGGTGTCCACATCTCCGAGGACCTCTCCTGGACCCTCAACACCTCAACCCTGGTCAAAAATGCACAGCAGTGCCTGTACCTTTTGAGGAGAAGCTGAAGAAGGTCCGCTTGTCTTCCCAGATCCATGTGAACTTCTACCGCGGCACAATCGCAAGCATTCTGACTAACTGCCACAGTGTGTTTTGGTGGTTGCTCCATGGCCAACCGGAAGGCCCTACAACGGGTGGTGAAAACCTCCCAGCACATCATTGGCGCCCAGCTCCCAGCCATCGTAGACCTCCAGTGCAAGCAGTTTCTGCGTAGGGCACGGGGCAACTATTAATTTCCCACTTGTACATACATATACTTACTAACATTTCTGCCCACCCCTATTTGCCTTGAGCTACAGTAACAAAAGAACAGGTATGTGGAACTTTATTTTTATAACGCCTGCTCACGCAAGGCAGGTTCTTTACACAAAGTATTTTTTTTTTAATCAAACAAAATTACAGTGCAATCATTCTGGAGTACACATTCAAAACCCATAGAATGAACAGTCACATTTGCTACCATATATAAACAAACCATTATAACATAAAACTCTACTGTGTATGCAGATATTAAACATCACACATTAAGGATTATACAATAGAACAACACAACAATTGATTACAGTTTTAATTTTGTGTATGAAGCTGGTGAGATTATGTCAATGGTGTTTGTGCAGACTACTTTTTTTAGTGCTGGCAGAGGCCCAGACTATTGGGGCACAGTTGACTACCAACTTTTAGCTCCAACCATTGGAAATTGCAGAGCTCAGATCAACTGCTAGCTCCTACCATTGGGCACCATAGACCCCTTGTCAACTGCTAGGTCCATTGGAACCCATAAAGCTCTGGTCAACTGCTAGGTCCATTGGAACCCATAGAGCTCTGGTCAACTGCTAGGTCTATTGGAACCCATAGAGCTCTGGTCAACTGCTAGGTCCATAGGAACTCATAGAGCTCTGGTCAACTGCTAGGTCTATTGGAACCCATAGAGCTCTGGTCAACTGCTAGGTCCATAGGAACTCATAGAGCTCTGGTCAACTGCTAGGTCCATTGGAATTCATAGAGCTCTGGTCAACTGCTAGCTCCAACCATTGGAACACATAGGGCTCTGGTGTGAAGTGCACCAAGGCTGTGTTTACACAGGTAGCCCAATTCAGAAATGCTATTTTCCCTAATTATTTTTTTGTCCAATCCCATCAGATGTTTTTAGAGCTGATGTGATTGGTCAAAGGACCAATTGGTGGAAAAAATTAAATAATTGGCATGCCAGTGTAATGGGAATGTGGTGCCATACTGGAAACACTCTTATACAGCCGTATAGTCAACCTGATTATCTAAACTTGTTCTCTGAATGTCAGCCATATTGCTTTGAATGGGCATGTATTTTCAGACATTCCTTGGCGAGTAGATGCATGAAAACAGAATAAAAGCTATGCAATCTTCCTTATTGCGATGTTAAGAGAACCACAATTGCTTAGGCTGAGTGTTTCTCGTCTGGAGATAACAGGAAGCAGTTTCTGGGGAAGGCATGCCATTGGTCGAATCTCACAGATTCAAGAACCAATCACTGGTAAGCTCTAGTTTCAACAACTGGATTATTGCAAAAGAAATACAGCATATAACTCAATAGATTATTTACAATGGTCAGGAGAGAGATTATTGGGAGAGGGGTGTCAAGAGAGGAGGTAGTGGTTCATGAAAGATTCTACTGGAGTCTGGGGAAAAAGGAGAGGCCCAGGGATAGGGAGCCAGACCTGAAAGTGGATGAGAAATGTTGAAAGAGACACGGGTCTAACAAGCTGCTCCTTCATATTTAATTAGAGTGGAGGTGTTCGAGTGGGTGGTTTCTCAGCAGAATTCACTCAGCTGAGGACCACAGAGATTTAGAGAGGTGAGAGAAACAGAGAAGTGTTTAATCACTGAATTGAGGAGGTGGAGAAGAGTATCTGGGGAAGGAGTGAGACTATGGTAATCTAATTCAACACAATGTTCTACCAAAATTAGTTTGCCTGGCTACCCAAACCCCTTTCTCTGGACTAACTATATGCCATTTCAATTTCCATTAGTTTCTCACCTGCAAGTAATCTGAACCGACTCACTTGTTGCCAAAAACGACAAAACCATCTGATTGATCCTAGTAATCTGTGGGTTTCCTCTGACTGGTCCCAGAAACCGATGGATTGGTCGAGCACCTACACTGGTAAAGCGTCATGTTGACACACTGATTGGTTAGAGATGACTGATTACATTCCTTGTTACAACATCACTCATTTTGTCACCTAAACTGGAATGGAAGGTGTGAAATGTGTAGCAAACAACAGGAAAAAGATGAGTTCTGGATATTTACAATGTGACAATAGGGAATGACGCCCACTATGGCAACCAGAAACACTTAAATGCCCAGAACAGCTGAGATCTTACTCTCTCACACCTTCCTTCCTCTCCTGCAAATTGCACCAACATGTTACACCACAAGTATATATTCATTATAAGGGACCTATAACGCCAAGGCAACTAGAAGTCAGGGAGGAGGGCAGGACAGCTGTAGTGCGGTTAAAGACAGGGCGCAAAGCACTTGGCCAGTTAATCTGCCCCACCAACTCAACCAGTGTTCAGGGCACTATGGTGACACTGTAACTACAGCCTGCGTCACTCGGGGGTTTAACCTGGACAAACATTTAAGATGTTCTTGTCTACGACTACACAATGCGTCAGTTAAATCTGCAAACCAAACAGTACAGCCTGTCTTGATCATTCACCAAGTTATCACAAAAGGCTATTGCACTTTTATCTCTTGGGTCCAGGATGAGAAAACCTACTCAGCCTGGTCTTCACTTCAACCCCTGCCAACCTGTTTGTTGCATCATTAATCAAACAGTTGCCAGGAAGCTTCCCCTCTCTATGCTGACATGAATACTTTTCCCCAGTGGCCAGCATTACAAAGGTTATCTATCAGTATTGCACCAACCCAATGGGCTTGAATGATTAGAAATGGAGTGGATTTAGTATTAACCGTCCTTGGACAGTGTTAATGAAGTTGATATAAGGTTTTTTTATATTGATGAAAAATGGGCCCCTAAATAGGGAAATGGTAAAGTCAATGCAGATAGCATAACCAGAGAGCAGGGCTAGAATGCTGCTCCTGGATCAGGAAGAATGCGTGGGACATGTCTCAACCTCAACTGTCGCAGGTCTGCTGTGAAGAAGCAGGGCCTTAAACAACATATTTGAAATCACAAAATTTGGGAGAAAAAAAAACATGTAAAATGGAAATAAAATTGAATATTATTGAGAAAGAAAACACTAATATAGCATGATTATATAAGTATTCACCCCCTCCGGTAGCAGCACCTTTGGGAACCATAATAATTGATATTATTGGATAAGTCCCTTAATGCTTTGCAATACTAATTTATATTTAAAAAAATGCAGTATTGATGAAGAATATTTCAGAATTTATTTTTCAATAAAATCATTTTTTGTGTAGTTTTGTCTATTTTCCTAAACCTTGGTTGGAAAATAACCAATGGCTATAACCTTCAATCCGGAAATAACTGCCTTCAGTCGCTGCCAAAGGTGTTTCTACAAAGTACTGAACACAGGGTTCGAATACTTATGTACATAAAATATCAGTTCTTCCATTTCAAATAAACTGGCACAAATTAAAAAAAAATTTTTTTGCTTTGTCATATAATGGGGTAATGTGTGTAGATTGACAGCAGCAAAATAATTCAATTACGAATTAAGTTCGTAACACAACAAAATACATAAAGGTGAAGGGAATTCTGTCCGAAGCCACTGTAAACTGGGTCATGTCCCTCGTCAAAACATAATCCACCGTTAATTATTGAGCATGCAGCAATCTATAGAAAACTCTAAATATTCATCAAAGACCCGCAATAACACATTCAGAGTAACAATATTTCACAGTGAGACAAAAGACAAACCATTACATTTCACGAGCCTTACATAGCTCACATTTATAACAAGTCAGTTCCATAAATGGCTTTGCTGAACAGAGCACCTGAAAGATGAAGTAATTACAGAATTCTGAAACACACATCTCTTTCAGAACTGCAGAGCCCCAAACTTACACAACTAGAAGACCAGCGTATTGAGGTAATCCACTGTCCCCAGAGATAATGTAATCGGGGCAATCCTACGCCCCCGGCTTATAACACCATGGCAATATTCCTTTCCAGGCACGCACGCACGCACGCACGCACACGCACACGCACACGCACACACACACACACACACACACACACCATTCCCGTTTTTAACAGCTAATTACGGTAGAATGAGAAGCGTTTCCTGGCCTTGCAGCAGTACTGTGTTGTAATGCAATGTGGTCAAGTATAGCTCCTCCAGCATAAGTGCCTCTGGTTGCAGGTACCTGTGATTGGTGGGTGGGTGGTTTGGAATGTGGCAGTCTTTGTTGCAGTTGTTGGTGTTGAACAGGTGACGGTGACCAGTGTGGCAGGATCAATCAATGTTTCAAATACATGGAGTCGGGGGGCCGGTCTCCCACCAACTCGGCCCTCCGTAGCGGTCGGCCCTCATCCCTGGACGAGTCCCAGCATCCCCTGCAGACCCAGCGATGACACCCAGAGCACCTCCACCAGGTTGTACTGCCAGTAGCCCATCAGGAAGCCGAACAGCACGTCGGTCACGTTGTGTCGTCCCAGCAGCACCCGGCTCAGCCCCACCAGGCCCGACCACAGGAGAACCAGCACCCGCAGGGGGGCGGCCAGCACCAGGTGGGCGAGCAGGAAGCGGGCACACATGGTGGCGCGGGTGGCGTGCCCCGAGGGGAAGGAGTAGCGGTCCACGGAGAAGGTGGCAAACATGTCCATGCGGTTGTGGGAAGGGCGGCGGCGGCGGACGACTGCTTTCACCACGCCGACGAGCATCAGGTCTAGAAGGAGAGCTGGGGGGGGCGCAGATGACAGAGATATTACTCAGCAAGCAGGTCATTCAGCTAACAGAAAACAACTGTAGAACCCTCTCTGGATTCTAGATCACTGTACATAACCACCTGAGTATTCAAACTCTAATGAATAGGGCTAGGGGGATATTCCACACATTTCACCATTGAGTGTAACACATTCATATGCTACCCAAGCAGGGCCGTCTCAAGCCTTTTGGGCTCCTGAGTAGATTTTGGTTGGGAGCCTCCGAAACCTGACGCCTGAATAAAGGAGAGGCTACATATCAGTCATTTCTTTGACCACTGAGAATAATTTGCTGTCACTGAAGATCCAGAGGTTTCTTTTCATGTGCAGATAAAATCTTCCACATGTATTTATTCATCATGCGCTTGACAAGGAGTAGACAGCTTGCTCCTCGCCCCAGCTCTAAGGTTCTTTATCTGCTGCTGAATTTCTCCCTCATGCTTCTAGCACGGTGCTCTGATGTGACCAACCTGACAAAGGAGCCCAGCTTTCTGTTTCCTGAACATCTGATACTAAAAGGCCTAAATAAAACCCCTGGGTATTTGAACAAACATTCCTAACATCCAGATAATATAATGATCATAAGGGAACAAACAGAGGGTTGACAAAATGAAGCAAAGAGCTGCCCTACATTGTCAGGTCCATTAGAGCTGCTCCTAATAATTACAACTGTGTTGGCCTCAGAGCATGAATCCTGTGTGGCCACCAGTAATATGGCCCTGACTACCACTGGTGCAGAAAGTGTGACCGGCAAGTGCAAACGCTATTTGCATATTGATGAAAAAATATCACGGATAGATAGGAAAGACAGAAGGATATCTATATATAGTACCTACATATACATAGGCTACATATAAAATAAATTCCTTAAGTAAAAATGACTTTGGTAATGATTAGTAATTGAGTCCTGGCAAAACCCAGTTTAAAAACCACCGGATAAGACAATGTCACCGTCACAATATTAACCCCTAAGGCCGTTTCATCTTCACCTCCTGCCACACACGCTGTCACACATAAACACCATTTCACACCTTCACCCAGACATAAGCTCAGTGACAGCTTTGAACTTTTGCCAGGGAGGGAAGAAGACAGAATGAGTGAGAAAACTGAGATAGAAATAAAGAGGGAGAGACCGGAGGAGAGCTGCAGTATTTGCATCTAAACACTTCCATCCTGATCAAACCCAGTACACTGAACACTTCTAATATCCTGATCAAACCCAGTACACTGAACACTTCTAATATCCTGATCAAACCCAGCTCTCTGAACACTTCTAATATCCTGATCAAACCCAGCATAATGAACACTACTACAATCCTGATCAAACCCAGTATACTGTACACTACTACTGTCCTGATCAACCCGAACTGAACACATTGCTCTCTCTTGCTTTCTCTCTACTTTTCAGTCTGTTTCTTTCCCTCACCCCAGACCACACCCCCATTATACAACAGTGGGTTATATTGTTTGTCCCTTCTAAACTGTTTATAACTAGAAGACTTGAGAAACAGTAGATGCCATGCTGTCGTCTCTCCCCTGGGTGTGTGTGTCCTATATTTGAACCTGACAGCATCACTATCTTGTGTTTACTTAAATCCCAGAGGTAGACATCTAAAGGATGTGCTTTCATATTTTAACTGAGGGAAAAATAGAAAAGAGTGTGTGCTGAAACAGAAGTTGGTCAAAATCAAAGCCATGTTGCATCGGTATATGTGCACTGGAGACAACTGTTAAAACATCCTTGCAGGAATAGAGATGATAGGAAGAACATTTCAGACTATATACTACCCCAGTGATCTAATAAAAACACCAACATTCATTATTAAGAGGATACCATCCTGGCGGCAGGCAGTGAGACACTGCTGCAAGAAAAGGTAAAAAAAAAATAATAATACAAACTGCAGCTAGGCATAGGGGGGGCGATAAAATTGATAAGATGTGATGACCACATTAAAATGCAACCATCAATATGATAATGGCATTTACCCATAAAGAGGTTGAGCATAATCTCTTGTCCTGCGGCACTGTCAGCCTTGTACAGGCCGTAGGCTGTCCCTACGAGCCATGGTATTCCATGGCCAGAAATCTCAATCAGTTTCATCAATGGTCGAATGCTGCCCCAGGAGGAATCTTCACAGGCACACACCCCCAACCGCTTTGAAAGCCACAGGTCTATGGCGAGGAGGGAGCTCAGGGCTATCCCGATAAAGGAAGGGTTGAGCCGCATACAATCCTCTTCGGGCATGCCTGTGTTGGAGGAGGTGGAAGACCCAGAGCCCCTTCGCCGGGTAGGGCTCTCGGAAGCCCGCAGTCTCGCTGCGGCAGTTGGGTCTGAGCCCTGCCGTTGGAGGAGAGTCGGTACAGGTGATCGGTTAAGCGACATGAACTCGTAGCGTCCGTTGCCATTGGAGCTGCTGCTAAGACCTGGGCTCCCACTTCCTCCGCGGTTGGCGCTGTTTTTTGCTTTAGGAGAAGGCATTTTGTTCTGTTTCTGACTTTGAAAATTGGCTATATTTCTTTTAAACCAAAGCGGACGGTTGTCAGTGGTGAAAATGCAGTTTTTCGTGTTGCTCAATTTATCGCTTCATTCCTGACAAAACCTCACGTCAGCCGCAGTTTCCTGAAAAGCCATCTTTGTTTTTCATTGCGCAAAGCATGCTGGGAGTGTTTTCTCGCTTTGAAAGCGGAGCGGCACGAAGAGTGATGCAGCATTCAGGACTATTTGAAAATATTTTACCTCCGACTTCAGGGCATTACAATCTAAACTGTTAACTCGTCACGGAATCCAGTCGGAATTCGGAATTTCAAATAATGGAACAGGCCAAAGTTTTCGACTAGACATTTTAACTAGAAAATTGAATTATGTGGATGACATTTTTGTCTAAACTAACAGCCTTGTGAGAGGATTAGTATCGTAATGTATCATGGGTAAATTCTGACTGATTGATTTTCAAATTATGTCAGTGTTTGTATATCACAAAAAAAACACGGCCATTATTTGAAGATCAATCAGTCATTTATAATTTACCCGTGATTCATGTGTTGTGAATGTAGGGAAATCGAAGGACGGAGATTTGACAGTTCCGAGTTGTTATAAACGCAGCATAAAATCAAGGGCCCTTCTAGAGAGGATTTAGATAGAAATGTATATGGGTACATTTACACTGACGGACGGGTCTTTTTTATATTTTGGGGGATTTTATTTATAATGGGAATCAGAGGGAAACCGGTGAAAAGGAGATACAAAAAAGTGTGCGGACTGGTATTAAACCTTGGTCTTCTTCAGGAAGCAGAATACGCATCGAGTCGTGAATGTTAGCACTGGAAATAATAATCTGATGTTATTTATGATGCGAGGGAGTCAGTAACACAACTTCTATGTTGGAGCTGTTGCAACTAGATGAGTGTGTTGTGCTCAAATCATAGTCTGATCCTCAAAACCAAAAACTGCAGGGGACTGCCAACTGACTCATCTACAAACCACTATGCATTTTAAATAATGACTTCAGGTGTAGATCAGTCAGAAAAAAAATTATGCATGATACTTTGCATTTTAGATGAACACAGCTAACGTTCTGATTGATCTACAAACCACCTTGTATTATCAATAAAGACTCATTGGGCACATTACTGGTGCCCTAAGTATCAGACCAGATGGAAGTCGACGAGCAAATAAGTAACTTTCAAATGATTAAAAAAAAGGCACATCTGGGTGTCTGGTCAACTTGAAAAAGCTTGGAGAAAACAGCATTAAATGATCCACAACAATATTTAAGCATCATAGCCTCAATGAGCACAACTGCAGTCAAATCCACAATTAAACTCAAGATAACTGAAATATGTCTGAAAGACTGGAAAGAAGAAGACACACAATGGTCTAGAGAGGTCCGACGGTCGGGTGCACATGTATTGCTGCTGCATGGATTCAAATCCAGTCCACGGCTCTTTCAGCTAAGGTCCTCTTTTCTATCTTTTCCCATTGCCTTTGTTAGATATTAACTGTTTCTTGTAATGGTTAAAAGAATAATAGAGTACCCGGTCAAGTCAAGGGAGAGATAAGTTCAATTATTTATTGAAAATTGCAACAGTGTGGTCTCATGTATGTTCCAGTATCATCACAGCTCATCAGATCGTTAGTCTTGTGTTAAATAAATTATAGGTATGGCTACGTAAAACAATGCATTCATTGTATAGCACAGGGGCCACTATTCATGACACCCCTCAATGATACCCTTGAAGCCCAATGGTTAATTACACAGTCTCAAGCCTTGACAGATCATGACTTCCTGAGAGCGTGACTTCCTGAGAGAGTGTGATTGTAGAGAATCTAAACACAGATGTCCTATTGTTCTTAACTTTTATAGATGAGATTAATTGTAACAAAACATACATTCAGAATTCCACACCTCTAAAAAAAAGCATACATGCCTGAACTTAAATCGTAACCAGCGTTATGTGTGCCCTGAGTTAAAAGATCGAAGGAGGCACATACTGTCCAAGGTAAGAACACTGCAACTGCAATATAATATTTTTTCTTACCACCTTTGGTCTCCAACATTCCCCTAACCAGTAGGTGGCGGTAATGCACCATATGGTTTGCCCTACATCATAAAAAAACAACAGAAGATAGAAAGGAGGAACACTGATTGGTCATGGTAGACAAGCCTTCTGACATATCTGACTTGGTGTCTGTTAGTAACGTCACGTAGAGACCGTAGTGCGATCCTCGCGGAAGAGAGCGGACAATGCCAGGTGTTCTGCTAGGAGACGTGTTCCCCAACTTCGAAGCCGAAACAACAATCGGCAAGATAAAATTCCATGACTTCTTAGGAGACTCGTAAGTGCTACTTCTGAAAACATTCGGTGGCTGTTATTACTTTGTATCTGCACGTAGCGTGATAATGGTGATTCGTGGAAGCCCCTAAATATAGGTAGTGATGTAACCATGACTGTCCAGTTTCAGTTTGATCATTAAGAGTTATAATATTAATAACATGGGATACCGCTTCAAATTGACAAGCTGACTACAGCAGTATATCCTAACCCTTTTCTTAAGGGTGCACTTCGGCCGCATGATCACACGTTTGAGTCACCAGCTGGAAAGTCCCACATTGCAAACATATCTTTGGTTTAAAAGACAACATAATATATTTAAAATGGTATTCAAACACAGAGAGCAAGCAACCCCCTACCCAAACGACCTGCTGCACACCTGCATCTCATCTAATTTTGTTTAGTTTGTGTGATTGGTGGTGATACAGGTTGAGGCCACTTAAGACTTTTTATGGGGTGATCATGTATCTGTAGTGCACCGTTAACTTAATTCTCCTAACCTGGTGAGTATATTCCGTAGGCAACTATAAAATGTCATGCTTAATGTCTGCAAAGTTACTGAGGCATGTACAATTTTTCCATCAACGATCTAATTTTGTTTTAATGTGCATGCCGCAATATCTGAAGTGCAGACATTTAACAAAACATTGTCAGTGTCTTAAAGCAGCTTGAAGTATGAGTTTGTTAGTGAACAGACAATACTGCCATTGTTCAATGTGTTTGTTTGTGTCTCTGTGATCCTATTTGCTTTGGGCTTTCGAGTCTGCTGACCATTCAATGTCAATAGAGTAGACAAAATGCAGTTTTCATAACCCACTTAATTATGAAAACTAAGATTTGAAGCAGTAGTCCATCAATTAACTTGGTCTGATGGTGCCTCCCTATCTTTCTGACACATTATTACATTGCATAACTTAGTAATTGCACAGCCCTCTCAATATGTAAAGATGGTGGTTTTTTATGTTTTGGTTTAACTGATCAAATTATGATCAGAAGGCCTCACAAGGATTGTAAAAGATGAAAAAAAATATCCCTTATTAGGAGCTTTTGCCAGGCCCACTAGGACAAAGTCCATTTCTAGCATCGGGGTTAAGTTTAGAGTCAAGTGTACAGTTATGACTTGTGTTAGAATTTTGGTTACTTAAAGGTTTAAGTGTTACTGGTTAGGTTTAGGCATTAGGGTTAAGTTTTAGATTACATTTAGGCATACATTTTAAGTAATTAAAGTTAAGCTTTGGGTTAGGATGAGTTTAGGGAACATTAATTGTTTTGGTCCCCACAAGGATAAGAATACACAACTGTGTGTGTGATGCGGCCACAGGGAGGACTCAGGATTTCGTTCTGCAGCAGTGTTTGTGCAGAAATAGATGAAGGGTTCCACTCCCCCTCTAGTGGATTTTGATTTCTGCCCAGCAGATGAATTTCCTTCTGAAAATGCTTTACCATGGCCCAGTAAGTTTGTGAAAAGTAGACAAAAATATATTATTTTGAACTTATCTCAGATGTCACCTCTATTTGTTTGCGTAGCTAGGTGTATCTCCATCTTCAGCTAAAAGCCTCTCAATTAAGGCTGTTGATGGTTTGCCCCTCTGTGCATGAGTGGGCATACAGTATCTGTTTCTGTGATTGCAACATTAACGATCTCCTCAAGCAGCAAAAGCGGTTGCTACAACTCGGATTCTTGTGCAACATGCCTGTAACACATTTTCCTCTAAACATATTGCTATGATCACGATGGACTTTCAAATTTCTGTAGTTCTTACATCTAAACTGCAGAAAATGAGTCTTGTCCAGTGTTAGAAGTGTTAGATAGAAGCACCTGTTCCACTACTTTGAAGAATTTTTCACCCCACCCACTGTATGTCTGACAGTCGTGAAGGGATGGGAAGTTACTTCAGTAGTTAATGGCCCGTGTTGTTTTTATGTAATAAGATGCTTAAATGTGTGGCTCTGTTACTACTACCTGACATTTTCCTCCTTTTTTTACCCACTTTTGCACAGTGTTATTGTCTGATCAACCACGCATTCCAGAGTTTAGCGGTCAGATGATTTGTTTTATACCCCACATTCTGTTTCCATTCAGTAAAAGGTATCGGCTCAAGAAAAACACACAAACATTTTTCTTTCTGTCAATGTGGGGATCTGAGGGCTAACATTCCCTAAGCTTAAGCTCAATAACCTAACTTTTATACCTAAAGTTAACCTACCTAACACCTGACCAATAATGACTACACCTAAAAGTAACCCTAATTCTAACTCTGTCCAATTATGTTTTTCCCAAAACCCTAAATACATCACATTTTCATTGAGGGACTGGTTTGTTTAGGTTTTACTTTCTTTGTAGGGACATTGATGTGGAGAACACACACCCTGTCTAATGTGTTAGGCCTGACTTGGTTCCCACTCCACCCACCACCTGTTGCTCTCTAGCTGGGAAACATTCGGTTTGGTATTTCCTCTCGGTAGACTTCCAGATTTCTCCCCTTCCCCAGATGGGGAATCCTGTTCTCCCACCCCCGGGACTTCACTCCTGTGTGCACAACCGAGCTGGCTTGTGCTGCCAGGATCAGCGACCAGTTCAAGAAACGTAACGTCAAGATGATCGCTCTGTCCATCGACAGTGTGGCCGACCATCTCGCCTGGAGCAAGGTTGGTCTCTCCCTGCATCCACTGCACAAACGGGGAAGGTTTAGAGCCTGTTCCCTTACATTGTATAGCTACATTATGGACAGTCTTGTCTAAGATTTCCTACCTCATCAAAACCCTTTCGAAATCAATATTGCACACGAACTAGTGATATGACTCATATCCCGCACGCCCCACAGTTACAGTTGTGCTCAAAGGTTTGCATACCCTTGGAGAATTGGTAATATGTACCATTGGTAAAGAAAACATGAGTGAGCAGGCAAAACATGTCTTTTATTTCTTATGGGAATCACATTCAACTGTAGGTCATAACAGAATGGCACACTCATAAAACAAAACATGGCAACAAAGAAAAAAATGAACTGACCCCTGTTCAAAAGTCTACATACCCTTAGTTCTTAATACTGTGTATTGCCCCCTTTAGCATCAATGACAGCGTGCAATCTTTTGTAATAGTTGTCTATGAGGCCCCGAATTCTTGCAGGGGGTATAACTGCCCATTCGTCTTGGGAAAATGCCTCCAGGTCATGCAAAGTCTCGCATGAACCGCATGTTTGAGATCTCCTCAAAGTGGCTCGATGATATTAAGTTCAGGAGACTTTGATGGCCACTCCAGAACCTTCAACTTTTTCTGCTGTAACCACTGGAGGGTTAACTTGGCCTTGTGCTTAGGGTCATTGTCGTGCTGGAAAGTCCAAGAGCGTCCCATGCGCAGCTTTCGTGCATAAGATTGCAAATTGTCTGCCAGTATTTTCTGATAACATGCTGCATTCATCTTGTCATCAATTTTTACAAGATTCCCCGTGCCTTTAGAGCTCACGCACCCCCAAAACATCAGTGAGCCGCCACCATGCTTCACAGCGGGGATGGTATTCTGTTCACTATAGGCCTTGTTGACCCCTCTCCAAACATAGCACTTATGATTGTGACCATAAAGCTCTATTTTGGTCTCGTCACTCCAAATTAGTGTGCCAGAAGCTGTGAGGCGTGTCAAGGTGTTGTTGGGCATATTGTAACTGGACTTTTTTGTGGCATTGGCGCAGTAAAGGCTTCTTTCTGGCAACTCGACGATGCATCTAATTTTTGTTCAAGTATTGTCGTATTGTGCTCCTTGAAACAACCACACCGTCTTTTTCCAGAGCAGCCTGTATTTCTCCTGAGGTTACCTGTGGGTTTTTCTTTGTATCCCAAACATTTCTTCTGTCAGTTTTGACTGAAAAATTTCTTGGTCTGCCTGACCATGGCTTGGTATCAAGAGATCCCTGAATTTTCCAGTTCTTAATAAGTAATTGAACAGTACTGACTGGCATTTGCAAGGCTTTGGATATCCTTTTCCATCTTTATAAAGTTCCATTACCTGAACCTGACGGTTCTTTTCTGCTCCCCATGGCTCAGTATCTAGCCTGCTCAGTGCATCCACGTGAGAGCTAACAAACTCATTGATTATTATACACAGACGCTAATTGCAATTTAAAAAGCCACAGGTGTGGGAAATTCACCTTTAATTGCCATTTTCACCTGTGTGTATCACCTTTTGTGTCTGTAACAAGGCCAAACATTCAAGGGTATGTAAACTTTTGATCAGGGCCTTTTGGTTGATTTCTGTTATCATTATGGTTTAAAAAGGAGCCAAACAACTATGTGATAATAAATGGCTTCATATGATCACTATCCTTAAATAAAAGTTTTTTTTTTGCATGATCAGTCATATTTTCAAAATCAATACCAAAATTTCACAATTTCTGCCAGGGTATGCAAACTAATGAGCACAACTGTATATGCGTGAGCCAGCTGGGTCTAGGGTCAAAAAATATTTTTTGGGTGATGAAGAGTGGGTTGAATATCTGAGAGAACTAGGCAATAGTATTCCTCTAGATGTAGGGTGTATTTCAGCTGCCAGTACACCCTTCTCTTTCACTCAATGTGTATTGCTTGATCTACAAACAATGCTACTTCCTCCCCCCTAAATTCCCCAGATAACGCTTGGTTCTCTCCGTCTCACTCACGTATCCCAGGGCGTAGGCTAACTGTTTCTGTCTAGCCCAAAGTAAGTAGTGAAAATCTGTCCTGTAAATAATCTGTTGGGTAGAATCATGTAAATTACTTTCTAAAGATATCTAGGTTTGTCAGAAATACTGTCTGGAGCATTTTGGATGTTCTGCCTATTCCCCTGAACCTCGTCTGACCCTGTGTGACTAATTTCAGCCATCCTTCCCACTGTTGGGAGCAGTGTTATTGTTGTCTGATTTCCAGATGTTGATTAGTCAGCCATTCTACTGCTGTTTATAATGCTTCTATGAACACACTGTCTCCATCACAAAATCTCTACTGCTGACAACATGCTACCTCCCCCATCTTTAAAATACCAACATGTCCTGATTGGGAATTTGGGCTGTATATGAAAGGCTTATCGACAGTCTACTGATTACTGTCATTGGTGAAGATAAGATGAATCCTCTAAATCAGAGCCAGTCTGTACGATCCCTTGTTCTTTGTTATCCTCATTGCTGACTCCTGACATTTAACCTCCCTCTGTCTGTGTAGGATATCGTGGCATTTAACAGTGAGGGTGATGTCTCTCCCCTGCCCTTCCCCATCATTGCTGATGATAAACGGAAACTTGCGGTCCAACTTGGCATGCTGGACCCGGACGAGATAGACAAAGATGGCATGCCCCTTACTGCACGCTGTGTAAGTATGAGGTCACCCACAGCTGTGAGAGATACAGCTCCGGAAACAATTAAGAGACCACTGCACCTTTTTCTTTCCTTTCCAAAAAAGTTCAAAAGGAAGGTTTTGAGTGAGGAACAGAAGCGTTCAATTTGCAGTGGTCTCTTAATTTTAACCATTCTGTTCCTCACTCGATACCTTCCTTTTCGACTTTTTTGGAAAGGAAAGAAAAAGGTGCAGAAGTCTCTTAATTTTTTCCGGAGCTGTATGTAGGTTGCATTCCTCAGTTGTGTTACGTCTGTGTTTACAAACCTTACTTAGTGTTGCCTTGTTAACACCCATTAGCGGAATTAAGGTCACAGACTGCTCTTTCCATTTAACCTGACCTGGATTTAAGGTCACAGCCTGCTCCTTCCATTTAACCTGACCTGGAATTTCTGTGTGCTGCGGATGATGCAAAGGTTAACGTTTGTGATCCTTCCCCTTTCGTCCCTCTAGGTGTTTGTGATTGGTCCAGATAAGAAGATGAAGCTGTCAATCTTGTACCCGGCCACCACTGGAAGGAACTTTGACGAGATTCTCCGTGCTATTGACTCGCTGCAGCTCACTGCATTGAAGAAGGTGGCCACACCTGTCGACTGGAAGGTAAACGCACACGCCCATCCGTTGAAGTACTCCCATCTTGACATTAGAACATTTGACAATATCTGACAGTGACTTTGACTTTTGAATGACTTTAACAGTAGGAAGCCATACTGTTTTTAAAGTAGTTTTCTCTCTCTCGCTCTTCTCGTGTTATCAATCTATCTCTTTCAGCCTGGTCAGAAGTGTATGGTAATTCCTTCGCTCTCTGATGCTGAGGCCGCTGAACTCTTCCCCAATGGGGTCACCACCAAAGAGCTGCCTTCTGGGAAAAGATACCTCCGCTACACACAGCTCTGAGCCTGGCTGAGGTACCTCATTTATCCCTCACAACAAGACCAGATAGACCCACTGCTGGCATACCTTTTTAATAGTCCTGTCATTAGGGGACTTACCGTTGTATAACTAGTCATTGCTCTTGTATGTTTAAATGCACTTATCAAGTCTCCCTAATTGCATCTCTCCTATGTATCCATTGTTAGTCCTGTCTTAGGTATGAATATACCCTTGTATAGTGCCTTACTATCCCAATAAACACACTCGTAGCGACTGCCATGCAGTGTTTCCGTGTTTTGCTGTTGATGGAACCAGAAAGCCAAGCCATGTTGAAATGGGCATAATATCCTCCATACTTAGGAAGTCTGTCCTTTGTTCCAAAATGGTAACTTTGCTTTCTCTTTGTTTTTGAGTTTATTTCGACTTTCAGAATCCCTGTTATTGACTCTTCAAATTTCTGTACTGCTGTCTTTCAATGAAAGAAATGGACAAAAGGTATCCTACAGATCAGAGAATACGTCAAGCATGTGGAAGGGAAAGATTATGGACGTAATGAGTGCAAAAGTAGAGCCAGTGCTTTAACCTGAAGGAAATCAAATCTGATTTCATATCATATTCCAATAACAATTTATAGGGGAGTAATGACAAATATCTACCATTTGTCTAAGTTCATAAATTACTTGAAGTAATTTTTGGATTGTCTCTATGCACGCAACTCTCTCAGAAAGAGCAGGATCCCAGTCGATCGTGGTACATGTCATATACATTCTATGTAATGAATGTTTGTTGCAGGTTTTCTAGTTAATCTGTTCTAACGTCTCCAAAGAAGGCTCATAGGCTTACAGCACAGGCCAACGAGCCGTCTTTGGAGGACTGACTACTGAAACCCATTCTAAAACATTTATGATTGTAATTTAGGTTGATAAGATTGAACGCACTTTCCGCCCACAGTCCAAAGTCCAGTGGTGGAAAACTGTTGGCCCGTGAACCCTGCTACCCATGAAAATCTCATTTGGTGAATCCAAAACCACCACCTCACCCCTACTGACTTATTTGGAAGGCGGTGTGTTGCCACGTGCTGCTGACGAACCCCAGTGGGTGACTTCCAGTTAGTGGCGTAGTTGGCGACGGTATCAGGAAACTCAGCCAGGACGCACCTGGGACTTGAATGTTCCACAAAACCAGTATACAATTTCAGTGACCATTCCCTGCTGTTGTTTAACAAGATATTAACTGCATTTAAACAGTGCTCTTTTACTGCTAACTGACCAGTACAACATTGTGGGTGGGTTTGTGATGATAACATCTATGGTTTAATTAGCTCTTGAGTCACAATTTAAGGGAACCATGACTTCAGTGTTTGGACAGACTGTTTTACCAGCAGATGGCGTTATAACCACAGTAATACTGTTTGGAGGACTTTTGAGGTAAAGATGGCTACAGTAATGTACACAAGAGTTTTGGTATAGTTTGAGAGGTAATGTGTTAATAGTTCTTCAAAGACTCTTAGAACTCAGTGACTGTAATGACTTGTCCAGGACCCTGGATTAAACTCAGTGGACAACCACTGAAAAAGCTTCACGGTTGTTCCAACAACTGGATGTATCACAACATGGTCCTGAAAATGTCAGATTTAACCTAATTTTAACACAGTCATGAAGACCATATGTAAGTAATAAAAAAGAAATGGATATTGCATCTCAAAATGTTAAAAACCCTGACTGTAACAGGGTTGAGAATTTCATCTTAAAGGGGCAATGTGTTGAATCTGGCCTCTAACGTTTAAAGTACTGAATTCACGCAATTATACGACTTGTCCCGTCCACCTCCCTTACTGAACAAAACCAGAACAGTATTAGCATACTAATAGACGGACTAGCGAGAAAGTTCAAATGGGTAATATCTCAGGCACTCTGAATAATTTTGCAGCCACCATTAACATAAAACATTAAGTGTCTTCTGGTCATTTGTGTTTGTATTGCTGCTTGTAGTACAGTAAACATCTTGCATATGGCCTATTTAAATCAGCCGTCAATACTCTTTTGAGAGGCAGAATATAAGCTTCAGTGTAACAGGGAGAGTAAATTTAATGCCAGTTTTGTAAAACATTAAATTTATTAAAACAGTTGTAGCCAAACAGGGTTAACGGGCTTGCTCAGGGACAGACAGACCAAATTGTCCCACTGTCAGCTTGGGATCTGATATAGTAACCTTTTGCTTATTGGTCAGACGCTCTAACCAATAGGTCAACCTGCTGCCCTGAGATTGACCTTGACCTCCCTTAGAGTCCACCACAGAACCAGGTCATCTGGGATTCAACGTACAGTCTCAATACTATAGACATGTCTTCAACATGTTTAGGCTTTCTGGACATAATTTCAATATTAGATGCTCAATACACATTAAAAGAGAAATAGTTTCACCATACTGAAACCAGAGTTGAGCTACCGTAACAGGGTTGATGTTAAAACAACAGTCTGTAATTAACCACTAATCACATTCATCAAATTGTATGTTTTCAGAACTTACATTTCAAAAGCACCTAAGTAACTAGAGCTTTAAAATAATCATAAAAACTTGTGGACATGTTTGTGTTGAGTATGGTTGGCACTTCAGCATGTCTTTATTTTAAGTAATCTATTGCATTGAACTTTCCATACAGTTTATGTAATTCAAGAGCACATCATTTAATAAAAAAGGCTTTTGTAATTCAATATGGGTGCAAAATGTCAACAAAAAACATCAAAGGGATGCAAAAAGCCCTAATTTCATTGTTTCTAAGTCCAGGAAAAGGCTTTGTCTAGGACCTGGAAAATAGCTTTCAGTGATTGCATGACAGGAAATCTAGTTAATAATTGACATGTGAACCTAACCAAAAGGCTCATTTCAATCAAACCTGCATTGTTGTATTTACGTGGTGGTTCTTTTTCCAACGGTCAAATTAACTCAGACTGGTCTTTGGTACTTACAACTACAAACTACAACCACTACCAGATTGACCACCGTCACTGGTATGCTTTTACTGTCCACAATTCGATGTACCTGGGTACTGGATGAATACTGCTATTAAAAACACTGTGGAAACATACTATGTTGGGTTTGAATACATCTCAGCCTGAGAGTTTTAATGAGTAAACAGTGGTATGTTAACTAGCATTGGTTATTCCACCCACCTAGCTGGAAGTCGTGTACTGTAGAGAATCCAGCGTTTGGAGTACACACGCACACGCATCAACAGATGATGTGGTCTCCATTGCTCTGCACTGACGGTGCCAGGACAACAATCTCCTTAAATCAACAAGACATAGATGATAATCGTGGACTACAGGATATGGAGGGGAGAGCATGCAACATCCACACACACAGGGCTGAGGTGGAGTGTGTTCCTCACCATCCAGATCAACAAGGAATGAACACGGCCCCCACAATTGCAAGGAAGGCAGGAAAGCAACTCTTCCCCCTCTGAAAATATTTGAAATGGGCTGCAGATCTTCAGCTGCCCCATTGAGGGCATCCTGACTACCTCAGGCAACCTAGTCACTTTACCCTACCACCTATAAGTTTTGTGGAAGTTCAGTGGCCAGCGGGAGAAGGATGGCACAACAGTGACCTCTCCAGGGTGTGGGGGCCCAGGGTTCTCCCGATAAATCACATCTTGGTCCACTGATTGCTTTGTGTCTGCCTCTACAGTATTTGACTTTGGCAGACTTGCTACACAATCTCTGTGGAGCAGATATAGGGGAAAGCAGACATGACACTGAGTTATGACGAATGGCAAACAAAAGGCCTTAACTATTTTAAGACATTGTTTTGCTAGCTTTAGCCTGCTTTATCTCCGCTGCATTGACGTATAGGACTAGATATTCACTTGCTGTTTACAATTGATTTCTTATTTGCTTATTTACTCACTTATTTATGAACTTTATTCATATCTCTGTTTGTTTTTGGTTACAGAACATTCAATCTCTTACAATATCTACCTCAGACTGCCTAGTCACTTTAACCCTACCAAGGGTGTCAGTACTTGTGTACATGAGATTATTATTGTCACACATTTCTAAAAATGCTTTGCCCTAATAAGGTATGGTGTGAATATTAATGGCAAAAATAAGAATTGAAACAATTATACATTTAGTCTACACTGCGTGCACAGTTATTAGGCAAATCGTATTCCTCAACATTTATTTTATCCAACTCACTTGTTTATTCTCAATTTTTAGAGTAAGTGCAACAAATAAGTAACACAAAATGAAAATGAAATAACATTTCTGGACTTTCAAAAATATTCAGTGACCAATATAGTCACCCTTCTTTTCAATAACTGCCATGAGCCTTCCATCCATGCAGTCTGTCAATTTCTTGATCTGTTCACGATCAACTTTCACTGAAGCAGCAACCACAGCCTCCCAAATGCTGTTCAAAGAGGTGTATTGTCTTCCCTGACTGTAAATCTCATGTTTGAGAAGGGTCCACAAGTTCTCAATAGGATTTAAGTCAGGTAAGGAAGGGGGCCAGGTCATTATTTGGGCATCTTTGAGGCCCTTGCCGGCTAACCAAGCAGTGGAGTACTTGGATGCATGTGATGGAGCATTGTCCTGCATAAAGAACATGGCCTTCTTGAATGGAGGACTTCTTCCTGTACCACTGCTTGAAGAAAGTATCTTCCAGAGACTGGCAGTAGGTATGGCAGTTGAGTTGGACCTTTTTTGGACCTTTTCAAACCGAAAAGGTCCAACTACCTCATCCTTAATGATAGCAGCCCATACCAGTACCCTTCCTCCACCTTGCTGGCACCTGACTCGAAGTGGTGCCATGTCCATTAGTGATCCAGCCACAGGCCCATCCATCTGGTCCATCAAGAGTCACTCTCATTTCATCTGTCCATAAAACCTTTGAAAAATCTGTCTTCAGGTATTTCTTTGCCCAATCTATACGCTTCAATGTGTGAATCTCATTCAGTGGTGGTCTTCTTTCAGCCTTCTTGACCTTGGCCATGTTTCTGAGCACTTGACACCTTGAACTTCTGGACACTCCAAGTAGGTTGCAGTTCTGGAATATGATGGCACTGGAGGATGATGGGTCCCTGGTAGCTTCACATTAAATTTTTCTCAAGTCTTTTGCAGTTAATTTGCGTCTTTTCTTCTTCATACATTTTTTGCACCCCAGTTGACTATTCGCAACAAAACGTTTGAGTGTCCGGTGGTCACGCCTCATTAGTTTAGCCATTTCAAGAGTGTTGCATCCGTCTGAAAGGCAATTTATAATTCATGACTTTTCAGTGTCAGTTAAATCTCTTTTTTGGCCCATTTTACCTGAGGTCATGAAGCTGCCTAATAATTATGCACACCTTGATATAAGGTGTTATTCACTGTTGCCACACCCACCCTCATTACACAAATACATATCACCTGAAAATGATTCAATCCAATGAGCATTCAGATTTATATGGTTTGGAGTTGTTCATGCAGTGTATAATACAACAAAATGAGGAAAGTGTTCTGAATATTTTCCGAAGGCACTATATACACACGCATGCACGCACGCACAAGAGCACGTGCACATGCAGTGAGAGGACACATACTGCCAAAGAAATTTTGCCTGAAGAATTCCAAAGACAAATACGAGGGGATCCCCTTTGTGTGGGCAAGTATAGAATGAACGATAGAATTTGTCTGGAATGTCTTTGAAGACTTAGGCCACGCCCATTTACCATTCTGTTGCCAGGACACTGTGAATCAGAAAGAATGGAATTCTTTCACACATCTGCCCCATTATCCTTCTCTGTCAAAGTTAATAAGGAATTGATTCTCTCAGTACTCCTGATAACTGCATGTGTAGCACATGTGACTCTTACTCCAAAGCCTGAAGTGTCCACATTTGCAGTGGAATAGCTAGCTTTTTGTGTGGTCTAACCAGTAGTGACACTTCAGAGAAGGGCTGTGACAAATGCAAGCAACGCAGAGTCCTGGAGTTCAAATCAGATATCAGCCAAATGGGGGAAAAGTGGTATTCACTGAGCAAATAGGGTGAATTCTGTCTGTCATATTTTTTTTCAAATGTATTTATTAGCCTTCATTTAACCAAGAAATAATCTCACAGAAACACAATCTCTTTTCCAATAAGGCAACTACAACATACAATACAATCAATACAACACAATACTGTGGAAAACAATGTAAACTACATAAAATTCTCCTCCTGAACAATAGTCCTAAGTCATGATAGATGCATGGAGTTGAGTAGATGTCAGACTGGTCTATGACTGGGTATTCCACAGTATGCCCGTCCTTCCTTGGTTTATCCTCTGGAGGGCACTGTTGCTGCAGCTGACAGGTCAGGATTGCAGTCAAAAGTTCTTAGGTAAAGCTTGAAACAATCATCCTCCTCTGAAGAAAGGACAAAAGGGTTGGTCATAGACGTTTCTTAATGTCAATGTAAAGAGCAATTATACACAAACACACACACACACACGGCAGTAGAGCTGAACAACAGATAAAATAGCCACATTCTCAGCCCTACAGCAGCATCACCACAGCAGCAGCAGATGTGTGTGTAACATAATCCTTCTCCTGGGCATGTCACACTGGGCAACTAACCCAGCACCAGCAGCTGCTAGTAGCACACACACACACACGCACACACACACACACACACACATACCGTTTCTCCGTATCCATTCGATGTTTCTACTCAGCCATCAAGTGCAATGAGGGTGTGTTTACTACAATCTCAGCTGCTGCCCAAACGTGGGAAAACAGGTCAAAGTAGCTGGAGGACCAATGCGTGTGTGTGTGTGTGTGTGTGTGTGTGTGTGTGTGTGTGTGGGTGGGTGGGTGGGGGTGTGTGTGTGGGGGGGGTTATTATTCTCATGCTGAGTGCCAGGCCTTGACTTCATCACCTGGAGCTGCCAGTGACCCACAGGTTAATAAGCCAGAGACCATAGAGGAAAAACACACACACACACACACACACGTACTCACACGCACACACACACTGCCTTGATGCTTTCCAGACGCTTTCTACAGATTGCCAGCCACTCTCACCCCTCTCTCCCTTCCTCGTCCGTCTCCCGTCCCACTCACATTCTTCCTCTCCCTCCACCCCCCCCACTCAGATACCAAGAATACAAGTTCAATGGGCTGTTTCTTTTTTCCTTCTTTTTGATATCAACTGTATCCAGCTTGCAAGCAGACAGCCACTGTACACAGACTGCAGAGGTCCCACCAGGCTAGTAACTGTGTCTGATGCCCATTTAGTCAGAGCTGGAAGTTAGTGCTGCTAGAACCATGTGATAAACATTCACATAAATACTCCCCACCGCTACATATGCATGTAGAAAGAGACACGGAGACATGGGCAGTGTGTTTAGTTGGTACAGAGAATGTACTTGGGTTGCTGCGGTAACTGTTTGTGTGTAACTGAGTCGCTATGGTAACTGTTTGGGCTTTGGCCTCAAACAGATGGTTTTGGTCCTTAATGAAACCAGCGTGGCTTTCCTGGATGTATGGGTCACGTGAAGATGCAAAGCGCACATGCACACACACACTCACACACACACACACACCCACACACAGCTGAAAGACAGAGAAACATGTTTTGCTTTAGTAGTTGTTTATGGTATGTCATGCACTGATGTGGGAGAAGATTGAAAGGGGACCATCAATTAAAACTAGGATTATAAAGCACGCACTGGTAAACAAATATCACAATTTTTTTTATTGAACCAAGTGTTATGAGAGGTCTGTGATAGAGCATAAATCCCTTCTCCATTCATTTGTCTGGTTCAGGTCCTGAGAACTCAAGACATACCCGGGACTTTTGGGGTGCAGGGCTAAAGGTCTAATTAAAGTCTACATTACCAAATGTGTGTGTGCGTACGTGTGTGTGTGTGCGTGCGCGTGTGTGTGTGTGTATGTGTGTGCAGGTATATAAGTCATCACAGGAATAATAATGCAAGGAAGAGGTGCAGGTAATTTTAGGTTTAGGGGTTAATTTTAGGATTAGGATTACTGGTTAGGGCTAGGGTAAAGGTTAAGGTTAGGTTAGGCTAGGGTATGAAGTAGGGTTAGATTTAGTTAAGAAGAATATTATTTTGATTAGGAATACATTTATTGCAAAAAAAGTGTGTGTACATAGTCAGTGTGTTACATTTTCTTCTGTGTGGTTATAATTAGTTCCCCAAGGCATCCACCCCTCCCTCACCTCTCTCTCCAAGTCCTCCCCCCATCCCTCCCTCACCTCTCTCTCCAAGTCCTCCCCCCATCCCTCCCTCATCTCTCACTCCTGCTCCTCCCGCACCTCTCCACCCCAACCCCTCCCTTCCTTGGCCCTATTAACCCCCTGCTTCCATTCCCATGTTTATTTAGTTAGGTTTGGTCCTGAGAGGGGGTGAGGAGGGGGAGAGAATGGAAAGGGGAGGAGGGGGAAGGTTGCCTCCACATATGTTTATTTAGGTACGGCTGGTTGGTAGTCAGAAGAGGGGAGGGGAGGTGAAGAGGGATGGAGTTGAGTACACTGATGTTTAGTTAAGGGTAGTTAGTGAGTTGATGAGGAAGAGGTTAGGAGAGGACCAAGGAGAGAGTCTAATAGTGTCACTGTGCTGGCTTCATTACTTTCTGTCATTTTCTCCCCCCTTTTTTTCTTTCCTTGGACCCTAAGCCATTTAAGAAACATGCAGCACTCGGGTCTCAGGCACTATGAGCTCTGTGTCCGTCAGGCTCACACTAGACTCTTATTCAGAGCTTTCACACCTTGAGCACTCACACACAACGATAGATTTACCTCACCATGAGCCCTCAGACACCAGATCTATGACCCCTTTGACCCATCACATCCCAAGCAAAGACAACAGGGGGATTCCCGCATAGATCCCCTCCTATTGTTCTATTCAGGTGGACTTGTTGATATGAGCCGTGGGATATTTGGTGACCATAGAGAATCAGAACATGTTTATAACATCCCCTTCGAAATATGGCACCCCACTCAGAGTAATGTCCCTTTCAGTGAGGAATCGGGATTTGATCTTTAAACACGAATGAAGAGGGCCTTAACTAGTCCTCCAACAACACCAGCAGCATCTGGTCTCCCATCCAGGTAACGACCCTGTTCACCTTTAGAGGTAAGCCAGCAGTTGGATGCAGGGTGCTATGCTCCTGGTTAACAACCATTAAAACAAAGACATATGTGTTGTTGATCTCTACTTTGTTATTCATCCCTTGACCCCAGACTGGTAGGGTTATTGATTAATATGTAACGTACACTAAGGTTGCTGTCACTTATCATGTATGAAGTGATAGAATAGGTGTAAGTTTGACTTAAGCTTGACTTAAGCCTGACTTAGAAACATTCTCTGGCAGCCTGCTCTACCTTGGAAAGCTGACAGAGATCTGAACAAGCAGAGAATGCCACACATATCTCAGGAGATTTAACATTTTGGAGGTTTATATTTTTGGAATACCGGAAAATATAGAAATGTCCTCCTTGATTAAAACTGATTGGAGCTTTAATTTGGTTCAGGTTTAGTTTAAACTCTGGGAAAACGGATGGTTAACCAATCAGCGTCATTCTTATGCAATCACACTGCAATCACATTTCTTTTGAGGATTTTTTTGCGACTAAAATATATTTCTGTTTAGAACACTAAGCCTAACCTCAGGCCCAAGGCCTAAATAGTCACTTGCAAAAGTGAGGACTGGTAAAAAGTCCTAAGTAATCATGACTTAACCATGGGTTGACATCTGAACCTCACAAGTATAGTACTACCCACACCCACACACACCCACACACACACACACACACACACACACACACACACACACACACACAGACACACACACAGATTGTTAATCACCGTGATTAATGAGTGCAACGCTACTCTGTGACGGACTAATTTGTCAATATCGAGGAAAGTATTTGTGTATATGTGTGTACGTATTTGTGTGAGTGTGTATGTGCGGTAGAGAAAGAGTGTGTGAGGTTATTTTCATCTGACATTTCCCTCTAGCCAAATACCAGGGCTTTGGCCTTGGAGCCTGTCTCACAGTCAACCTTTTGCCTGTCGCCCTCTAACCCCCATCTCACCCGCTGCCTGCTCTCCAGGGGTTTCCAAGCCACAATGACCTCTCTGTGGGGCAGGCAGTATAGGTCACCACACCTAACACTGCCGGCCAATGTCTGTTCTCTAGTCAGTGTATCACCTCCGACCATCCAGCTAAGATTCTGACACTGCTTTGTTGCCTAAAAGTCTCCTATATCCCTTTTGGAGGTTCTCACCATTTTACAGGTCGTAAAAAGGGACTGAATATCCACCCTGAATATGCTGACGATTTTGGCATTAATAAATCTTTATGTATCAACATGTCACAGCAGGACACAAATCAGAGGGATCAAGTCTAAGAATAGGAACAGAATGATTCAGCAGTTTACTTGCCATCGCCTGACTCTCCTCCCTCACCCAAGTCTCCCCCTCGCCTGACTCACTCTCCTCCCTCACCCAAGTCTCCCCCTCGCCTGACTCACTCTCCTCCCTCACCCAAGTCTCCCCCTCGCCTGACTCCCACACCCCTAATTCCCACTCGCCCAACTCCCTTTCACTACCCTTGCTTTCCCTCCTTCACCCCTGTTACATTCTGTCCTCCATAACTCACCAATTTACCCCCCTCCCAGTCTAATGTACAGAGGGATTAGAGATGTGCTTCCACCTCTCCTGTACCAAACAAACCTACGCTGATGACATCACAGGGGGAATTTTCACACTAAATCCTGTCACTGCTAAACCTGTGGCCAAACACGTTCACTCCCCCTCTTTTTTCTCTCCTTCTCTCTCTCTTTCCCTCTCTATCTCCTAATCCTGTACAACTCATCCAGGACTCCTGCTGTCAAGTCTAACTGGCACCAGAGGAAGATCTATTTCTGAGGTGCCAATTTCAATGTCCACCAACAACAACCTCCTCTGTCTCTCTCTCTCTCCCCCTCTCTTTTCTCTCTCCTTTTCTCTCTCTGAGTTGTGCTCTTTGTTTGAATTGAGACAGAAGGAAAGGTTTAAAGTAGTCTGCAAGATCACACAGATCTTTTCAACTGCTGCCCAGTAACATTAAGAGCTCCAAACCTTTTTGCCCATTCTTCGATTCCCAGTGCGGCTCGGTCCATTTCCAACAGCCCCAGTCTACCAATAGAGGGGCCATTGTTTTATTCTATTGATTGGCTCAAAGTCAACACTCAAGCTGCCATTAGTTTCTACTCTGTACTTCAGCAGTAAATTAAAGCAGAGCGAGGTATAAAGGAACGCCTATTCCGGGGTGTTGTACACCACATCACCATGCAGATACTTCACTGTACATACCATTAGTCATAATTAGTGTATACCTCACTTGTTATTGGTAGTATTTGGTGCCTTGTATATGTGTAAGTTCAATGTTGCTTTTCCCAATGTGACCTATATTTCCATTCGAAGCGTGGTAAGAAGCAGATTATTTATGTCCAGGTCAGCACAGTACGGCCAGTCAGGAAACAGACATGTCATGACCTCTGACCCTAACTCCTCACAACTGCACTCTCCTAAAAGTATTATTTGCTCTCTCTCTCTCTGACAAGGGCCAGGTATGTAAATGACAGGTTAGAAGTGAGGAGGCTCCGGGGTGTTTTAGTACAACTTAACACAACCCCTCTCTTCTACAGATACAGATAAGAAGACAATGCATGTCTTTGAGCCCAGAGAGAGAGGGACGTTTTGTTGGGTAGAGGGAAAGATCCTTTATCTTTATGATGTACGGGCAGGAAACTCTAATTACATGTCTTTCTCCTTCTTCTCTGTCTGTCCCCTTCTCTACCTCTCTCTGTTGCCCCACCCGTGTCTCTCTTCCTCTCTCTTTCTCTCTATCCCATCTTGCTATTTCTCTCTCAGTCTCTGTCTCTCTCTCCCTCACTTCCAGAATAATTATACAAAATTCACCAGTTGCACAACCATACCTGGCTAGGAGGTTCTCCTTCGACAGTTGGTGATTTGTGAGCAAAAGACAAGTTTATTCCAGCATTCTAACACACACACACCTGTCCACACATGCATGTACACACGTGCCAGACTTGTATAACAGTCTATATGTTTTTGATGGAAGGGCTTCCTCGATGGAAAAGCTTTTTTAACAAACAAATAGCATTCCGCTATACTGGCACTTTGCCACTTGACATGCTGCCATTTTCCATATCACATTTCATGTTCTTATCCTCTCTTTTCCCCTTCTTACCTCTCCTTGCCTCTCCCCTTCTCCTCTCCTCTCTTCTTTACGCCTTACCTCCCTTTTCCCCTCCTGTCATCCTCCATCCTCTCCTCAGTGTATGTCAGGTTCCCTATGTGTTCCTGTGCGGTCAGGTTTCAGACCTGTGAGACTAAACTGTTGTGTTCCGGCAATCATCGGCCTGAAGATCAGATATGAGAGGATCCTTCTGGAGTCACCATTATCTCCAGGACCCAGACGAGGACAGAATACAGTGGCAGTGTATGTCTGTGTGTGTGGGTGTGATTATCTGAGTTATGTAACACGGAACAATCAGCCGAACAAACACACCATTTATACCAGATTCCCTGTTAGACTGGCAGAAGACAGAACTGAAGGAAGCCGGTGAGGGAAGGGAATGGGGAGGGGTGGATGGAGTCTGGGAAACTGGGAAAACTGATTGACCCAGCACCGGCCGGTCGAAAACCCTGCTGCATGTTACTTCGCTCTCTTTCTCCCCTTTCTTTGCTTTTCTCTCTCTCTCTCAATCTACCTCATATTCCCCCTCCATTCCCCCTCCCACTCCCCATCTCCCTGATTATGGTGTTTTGTAGTACCTTCCCAGTGGAACGCAGCCAATCTAAACAGCCTTTATCCCTCCCTCTCCCATGTTGTTCCATTAAAAGACTCAAATGTTTGTTGTGGTTTTGGCAAGCAACGGTTGGTCTAAGAGAAAAAGGAGAGAGAGGGCAAAGGGAGGAAAAAGGATATGTACAGAGAAAGGATAGAGAAAGAGGGAGAGGGGGAATAAAGCAAGAGGGACAGAGAGTTTATCCACCCTATCTGATAAAACTGCTATTTTGACCTCCAGCCGTATCTTCGGTTGCTCAGGGAGGCGTGTGGTGTATACTGACTTCTATATGCCCTTTAACCTCTCTTCTAACCAGCCTCTCTGGATGTGCGTGTCTTCTCCCCCCGTTGTACTGTAGGTCAGCAGTCCGTTACTGTCTCTGTGACAGTAAGCTACTAAATCAATTAGGAGTCACCAGCATCTGGTGACATGAAACTCAATGCTGCAACACAACACCAGCTGCAATGGCAAAACACACATGCATAATCAATAGTTTAAGGTGTGTGTGTTAATCATTGGACATTTTCACAAAGATCTCCATAGTTTTAGAGCAAATATTTTCTTCCTATTCTCCAAACCACAATCTACAAACCGCTCTGCAAATCCTTATCCTCTCTGGGACAAATGTGGATTTCGGTCAGGGGGATGAAGGGGTTCCAATGAACGAGACAACCCACCTCCCCTCCTCCCCAGAGGAAACCCGATCTCCTTCATACATACAGTTGACATGCTGAGAAAAATCGGCTTCAGAAATACAATCTAGACCAGGCTTGTCGCCTTAAACAACATTAGGAGGAAAAATGAAATGAACTTTCTGAGAAATGGTGATAACGAAATTAGCAGGATAGCAAGTGCTCTGTGCGAATCCACCCTGGAGCTGGTTCCCAAAGAGCTGAACGTGACCTGACGATAGCTGGAGGCTTTACCCTGTGAGGGAGCCCTTGAGCAGTTACACACAGCAATCAGGACTATCATTAACAATGTGTATGTGTGTGTATAAGCGCACAGCAATCAGGACTTATCATCAAACATAATGGTCCGGCAACAGTCAGAGGTGATTTTAATGGCTTGGTAATAGTACGCCCACAGATTAAGACTACATATTCTCCCAAAAGAGGGCCAATGAGGGTGACTATAAAAAATCACCCGCCAACATGAATATAACAGCCCACTGTCTGACAAGAACAAAACTATGCCATGCTATAGAGCCATAGTAAATGTCAACCATTCCCTCTTCTATACTTTCCTTTCCAGGAATTGATCAAAACAACTTAATAAATTGTATAAATTAAATATTTTAATACCATATAGCCTCCAACTTTTGGTAAAAGCAGTTTTCTGCAATCAATAAAACGTTGTGATTGAAACAGCCCTCAGAGTTGGCTGATGTCAGTTAAACTTCTTTCTTTGCTGCTCCAGTGAGTAGTTCCATTCCAACTTTCTTACTGGCCCTTTAAGGCTGTTAAAAGCAAGGAGAAAGCAAGGACTTGGAGCTCGGTCACCAACAGTTTCAGGCTGATTAGAACCAGACCTTTGCGTTAGCTACATAGCATCATTAGCTGCTCTGCCACATTGGAATGGGGTTATGGGTTTAGTAGACCGCAGAGACCACAACCAACGAGCTTAGGCAGGCAATGAAAGGGAGGAGGGACCAGAGATGGGGGAGAGAAGTGGAGGGGGGGACAACCAACTGAAGTGCCCAACTAATCTCTTCTCAAGGTTTTACTACAAGAAAGTAATATTCCGGATGTGAAATAAAGTACAGGCTAGTAACCATTTGTTATTTTCCTTCCACCGTTCGAATGGCCAGGCAGGTCCAGCCAGGCTGCCTTGCAACTGAACAGTGTGGCAAAGCCAAACTGTAAACTCCAGAGCCAGAGTGCCATTAAAGTCACCTCCAGAACCAACTGGACCTGGCTGCTCTCTTGCTTCCCAGATTGGCTTAACAGGAACACAGCGCATTGCAACCCACACATACCTGACATTTATCTTTTCCTTTCCTTTTCTTTCTTTCTTTCTTTCTTTCTTTTTTCTGTAAATCTTAACTTTTTTCACATGGATGTGTGATTGTTTTATGACTATGAAAGTGTGGCAATAATTATGTATCTGTTGTTCCTTTCTCCAGGCTCTCGCTTTTCTTCTCTCTTTCCCCCTCTCCTTTCCTTTGCCATCTCTCTTCTCTCTGTCTTTTTCTCTCAATTATTTTCATTCCAATGTTCACTTAAAGGGCTATATTGGCATGAAAAACATTTCTTTTCCAAGCCAAGAGGAAAATAAAGAAGGTAATATAAAACAAATAACCTACAAAAGTGAAAGAGAACATTTAAGGTAAAAGTTAAACAAACAAAAGTTTCAAAGGATAAAGGTGTTCTATATCCTAAATTATTATGTACACACAAATAGTTAAAGTACATAAAAAAAGCTTCTATTTGAGGTCATTTGTGTACATATTGGTTTCACCATTTACAAATTACACTAATATCTAAATGGTGAACACTTCTCAAGTCACCTCTATTTATTAAGGGCACCAAACATATTGGGACAGACTAATCCAATGTCCATATTGAGGACTTATTTTCAGTATTTAGTCGCATATCCTTTCCATGTAATAATAGGCTGAAGCCTGCAACCCATTGACCTCACCAGACACTGGATATCTTCTCTGGTGTTTCTCTGCAGGCCTGCACTGCAGCCATCTTTAGTTGCTGTTTGTTTAAGACTTGTCCAACTTGATTTTATCTGGATAATGATTTTTTCAGTGAAGAACTTTCAACTTTTTGTGCACAAAAAACACCCGAGTTGCTGTGTCAGTATGTCTGAGGTCATTGTTTAGGTGTATGATAGATTGGGGGCATTGCTTCTACTTTTGACAATATTTCACTTAAATTTATAAATACTTTAGTTAGAATTCATTTGGCAATAACAAAGCAGTTACATCATTAAAGTGACCCAATTAAAGTGGCAGCCGTACACGACCAAACCATGACACCTTCCCCACCAGACGTGATGATCTGTCCTCAACACATTTTCTCTAAAACTCTGCAGGCTCTTTTACGTAGCCTAATGTAGCCTGGCCATCCTGTTTTTAAGGCAAACCAATGGTTAACACCTTAGGTGTAGCTTCTGTGGGTCTGCTGTTACTGTGTGGACAGTAAGGCCTAACACCTTCAAACCTACTTCCTGAGTGTTCCTGGTCTGTCGAAATAGTTGTTTATTTTCTTCTCTTCATTCTTCCGTCGTATTTTCACTGACACCAATAGCAAACATCAAAGGAAATGCAAAGCCTAGAATCAAGACTAGACATTGACAGCTCTCTTATGCCTCTACAAATGATATGACTATCAAGAAAAACTTTCCCTATATTTGGTACAGGGCGTTCGGTTCGGAAGGCGCTGTGATCTGAATGAATATAGTCTAGTTTTAACCACACACGTTACTTTTTTGTGTGCGAAACTAACATTCTAAACTGAGAGTTTCCCCCCGGAGACAGATCTTGGAGCTGTAACTTAGCAACTGAAGTAGCCTAGCATATGTAATGCAGCTTCAGTGCCAGTGAAATGTCAATTTATAATTTTTGGAGCCTGCCGCTACTTTCCAGCCAATTCTGTTCCAGCAAACCCGTTCCAGTCAATCGCCTTCTGCGAGGCGGGCTTTCCTCCTTGACTTATTTTGTGAACGCACATTTTACCTGGATGATATATATAGCATAAGTACATTATAGGGAGCAAAGTTTGCTTACTGTAAGAATCTATAATGGCAGCTAGAGGATGACAGGATGACAAACTGCCAATTCCTCCCTTGTCTACTACAGCAGACTTAGACTAGCTCTCAATAGCTAGCAACCAGAAACTAAGCTAAGCTAATGTTAGCAAGGCTAACAATAACATTGAACTCCGAGTTTGCGCTTTATTTGGAACAGGTAATTCTATTTTTCATATTATTATTCAGAACTTCATTCTCTATTGGGCATTGGTACAAAACCGCTTTCTGGCCAGTGAGTAATTGCCAAATGCTGTAATTGTGAAAAAATCCTACCTAGTGCAGCTTTAACTGCAGTTGCAATGGGCAAAGTTTATAACTTCATAATAAATTAAAAGAAATGTTATGTTTTGCATATCTTTTTCCACTGCACCGAAATCGTATCGAACTGTGACTTTTGCGTACCATTATACACCTATTAAAGTGTCAAACCAATTAGTACACAAATACTCCTAAATAAAAGTTGAGAATTATACTGTAGTATACTTTAACCTAACAGTTATTTGATTTCAAATTCAAAATGTTTGAGTACTGAGCCAAAAGAAGAAAAATATCCTCACTGTTCCAATAAATACACATGTCACTGTAAATGTGTCTGTAATGTGGTCATCCATTTGGCATTAGTTAAGGAAGTGCAGCGCTCTCTCAGTGTGCACACAACATGTCTTTTTGTTCATTTTTGGCCAGTCATTTAATCTCCCTTTCTCTGTTTCTCCATCTCTTCCCCCCTCAGTCTTTTGTAGAAATATAAGTCAGTTGTGTGTGGTGGTGGTGGTTTTGCTGCCAGATATTCTGTACATATAGGCTAAATGTGTAGCAGAGTGAGAGAGGGTCTATGGGTGTGTACCACTTGTCATGCAGTGTCAAAACCCAGACAGAAACCACAGGTTCAGACTACAGACAGGAAATGTGGAGAGCCTCCCTCTCCTTCACCGGCTGTATTCTCTCCCCTTTGATCTCTCCACCCCAAGTCCCCTGTCATGCTCTCTGTAACCCTCACCTCCTTTTTCTCCATCCATTCTTACTTCGTGTCAAACCTTCTACAACTACCTCTTTCCAGTTAGCCATGCCGCCTAACCACCCCCAAATTAAGGTAACTTCCTGCATATAAAAAACGAGCAGCAAGAATGAGCAATATTGATTCCAGTAATTATCTCCATAACTCAGTAGTTCCTGAATGCGGGGCACGGGGGTTTGCAGGGGCCCCCCAAAGATGTAGGTGGGATTAACAAATGCAACTCAATTGTTATGCAATTTACAAATTAGCTGAATTATCATAACAAAAATATAATATAGTCCGTGTTATGCACTTAATTTATTACCTTTTTTTTGGTAGATGGCAGTGTTGCTTTTCAATCTTTTCCTATATAGTTTGCTTTTGGTTTTTAAGTTCTGTCTGTGTGTATTTTGTTTTAGAATTTGACTTGTAATTTTGTTATGCTAATAAAATTGTAACGTGATGACCTTTTGCAGACATGGACCTCACAGCAGGTGACGTTAACGCGGGCTATTATGCTCACTCCCTGTTTTCTCTACTTGAAAGAAAGGTTTGTTATTTTTGATCCTGGGGCCTTTTTTCAGATTATCTAGCCTAATCCTGGACTGTGGAGACATTATTCTTTGGAATTAATACAGTTTTGAGAGTTTCGATTTTTTTAAAGGAAGCCTCTCCCGGCTAAAATGAAAGTGAACGGGGCAACGAATATAGCATTCGAAATTATATGATACATTTGAATTTCCAAATCGGGAAAACGGGTATATTGTTATAGGTCTCACCATTTTCTCTGAAAACAATTAGTGTCAAAACGAGTATTGTATCAATGGTTATCGCTGTTTAGTCTTTCTGGAAAATGTATAAGCAGTTGCCGTGCGGATGAATCTGTTTTTGAGGAGGCTGTATCCGTAACCGGCTTTGTTTACAGAACTGTAGCTCACATTAGCTAGTATAGACTACAAGCTCAAACAGAAATGCCAGCAAGTTGTTTTAGTTGCTAGTAAAGCAATGCGAATCTGTGTGTGAGGAGGATTTATCTTTCAACTGGCTTTGTTTACAAAACTGTAGCTCACATTAGCTAGCATAAACTACTAGCTCAAACAAAAATGCCAACAGGTTCTATTAGCTGCTGGTAAACCAATGCGAATCTGTCTGCGAGGAGGATTTATCCAGCAACGAGCTTTTTTGTTTACTGAACTGTAGCCCACGCTAGCTAGTATAAACTACTAGCTCAAACAAAAATGACAACAGGTTCTATTACCTGCTGGTAAACCGAAGCAAATCTATCTGCTAGGAGGATTTATCCAGCAGCTGGGTTTGTTTACTAAACTGTAGCTCTCGTTAGGAGTGGGATTTATTGCTACCTAATGCAATCAAGAACCTTGATGTGTCCGTGGATGAGGCTGAATCGGCTCCAGCGCGTGCAACAGATGGCATTGACTTTCAAGCTCTCATCAACCCTGCAGTTTTGGAAACCTTCCATGTCCCCAAAGAAACTGGGAAAGACAGTGGCTGAAGGGACCAAACGGACAACTCTCAATTCAGGAAGTAGGCGTGTAATACAGTGGATATAAAAAGTCTACACATCACTGTTAAAATGCCAGGTTTTTGTGATGTAAAAGAATGAGACAAAGATAAATCATGTCAGAACGTTTTCTGCTTTTAATGTGACCTATAATGTGTACAATTCAATTGAAAAACAAACTGAAATCTTTGAGGGGGAAAAATTAAAAATAAAAACCTTACAATAACCTGGTTGCATAAGTGTGCACACCCTCTTATAATTGGGGATGTGGCTGTGTTCAGAATCAACCAATCACATTCAAAGTCATGTTAAATAGAAGTCATTACACACCTGCCATCATTTAAAGTGACTCTGATTAATCACAAATAAAGTTCAGCTGTTCTAGTAGGATTTTCCTGACATTCTCTTAGTTGCATCTCAGAGCAAAAGCCGTGGTCCGCAGAGAGCTTCCAAAGCATCAGAGGGATCTCAGTGTTGAAAGATATCAGTCAGGAGAAGGGTACAAAGGAATTTCCAAAGCATTAGATATACCATGGAACACAGCGAAGACAGTCATTATCACGTGGAGAAAATATGGCACAACAGAGACATTACCAAGAACTGGATGTCCCTCCAAAATTGATGAAAGGACGAAAAGAAAACTGGTCAGGGAGGCTTCCAAGAGGCTCACAACAACATTAAAGGAACTGCAGGAATTTCTGGCAAGTACTGGCTGTGTGCAACATGTGACAACAATCTCCCGTATTCTTCATATGAATGGGCTATGGGGTAGGGTGGCAAGACGGAAGCCTTTTCTTACAAAGAAAAACATCCAAGCCCGGCTGAAGTTTGCAAAAACAAACATCAAGTCCCCCAAAAGCATGTGAGAATGTGTTATGGTCTGATGAAACCAAGGTTGAACTTTTGGCCATAATTCCAAAAGGTATGTTTGGCGCAAAAACAACACTGCACATCACCCAAAGAACACCATACCCACAGTGAAGCATGGTGGTGGCAGCATCATGCTTTGGGGTTGTTTTTCTTCAGCTGGAACCGGGGCCTTTGTCAGGCTGGAGGGAATTATGAACAGTTCCAAATACCAGGCAATTTTGGCACAAAACCTTCAGGCATCTGTTAAAAAGCTGAAGATGAAGTTCACCTTTCAGCACGACAACGACCCAAAGCACACATTCAAATCCACAAAAGCATGGCTTCACAAGAAGAAGATTAACGTTTTGCAATGGCCCAGCCAGAGCCCAGACCTGAATCCAATTGAACATCTGTGGGGTGATCTGAAGAGGGCTGTGCACAGGAGATGTTCTCGCATTCTGACAGATTTGGAGCGCTTTTGCAAAGAAGAGTGGGCAAATATTGCCACGTCAACATGTGCCATGCTAATAGACTCCTACCCAAAAAGACTGAGTGCTGTAATAAAATCAAAAGGTGCTTCAACAAAGTATTAGTTATATGTCGTGGAGCTCCACCCCCTAGAGGGGCTTTAGCTCCTAGTGGTTTACCCTGGCCGCGTCCGCGGCCGTACTGAAAACTCATTATGCAAGATGCGTCAGCCAATCAGGGCACACCTGCCCCTATATATGACCCGTGAGCCCAGAGAACGCCCTCCCTTTTTATTCAGCAAACGCTCGCTGAGTGCTATACTGATTACTCTACTTCAGCCTGAGAATTTTTGCCGTTGACGTTCTTTAGCTCGACGTCTCAACATGAAGAAATTTTTCGCCGACGCTTGCCGTTGCGCCGACCTGTCTCCAGACCAGGACTCCCATCGTTCGTGTGTTTCCTGCCTGGGACCGGCCCACGCTCGTGAGGGTCTCACAGACCCCCCTGCTTGCTCTTCCTGCGTTATTTCCTCTCTACACGTGTAGAGAGGGCGAGCTACTTCGAACAGGAGATGGACGTCTCCGCCGTCTTGGGTTCCAGCGACGACAACGACGATGAAGACGAGATGTCTAAGGAGGACGCTCCTACACGGGACCCGACTCCTTTGACGCAGGCGGACCCGCTCCCTTCCCACGTGGGTTGTGGTGGCGGTTC
>JACXGI010004050.1:0-56918 GCA_016801175.1 Esox masquinongy
TATCAATATTATTCATATTACAATGTCCATTACTTTACAACCACCTCATATCAATATTATTCTTATTACAATGTGCAACATACAATATCAACATTTTTAACACTGCAAAGTCTATTGTTCACAACCACTTCGTATCAATATTATTCACACTACAATGTCTATTTCTTCACAATCAAAACCACCTCTTCCTCAGCCCACCTGTGTACAGTGTGTCTATTGTGCATGTGTCTATCCTATCTTTAAATGCCTTTGATTCAACACGTTCCTGCCCACTTGTCTGCATGTTTCAATTTCCTAGATCCTTACATGCTTTTTATTTGACACGTACAGTAGCCACTTTCTTCATCAAATCCAACAACAACCCCTCGTCTTCTTGGATTCTTCTCCAACCAGACCTCTCGCCCCCCTCATGAAGAAGTTGGAGTTCAATCAGTACAACTACAGGTTCGCTCATCACCATCCTGTCACCGCCGCTTTGCAAGCCAACCTCACTAAGGACATGGACAAGTACAGCAAGATCCGCTTTGATTACGCCAGCTTTGATGCACAGGTCTTCGGCAAGCAACCTCTGATGGCACCCAACCAGGACCAAGAAATCTCTTCTTCACACTTCCCTGACTGTGAGTTTCACACATTTTATTTGATTCAAGGGTGGGGGTTGGCAGGGGTCTGCTGTACCATAACAATGTGTCAAACCACGTTAAAGGATTCAATGTGAGAGCATCGCTCATCTTCTGCCACAAATGTCCAGCTCCGTAGGACACAATGTAAATACATGATCAGACAGCAACCAAACGAACATTACGCAGATCCATAAGTTTCCTGTAAACAAGACAATCATGCTTGTTTTCTATTGTGCACAACAGATCTATCAGATCCTGGAACTGTGATTTGACGAGTACATTTTGTTTTTACAACACAGACCGTTTCCATTGCAACACCAAGCGTGTAGCTAGTTGTATGCCCACAATCCGTGTGTATATCCCCGTGCATCTATCCCTATATATGTTATTGTATGATATGTATATATGCTCATATCTCTGCGTATATATTTCTGTGTATATGCACCTGTGTAACTTCCTGAATGTGTGTTCTGTTATCCAGCCACTCTCCAGTACAATGGCTTCCTGGGAGCCCCCAGCAACCGTCTGCCCACACCTGGCCCTGGGCACCACAGCCCACCCAGCCTTTATAAATCTGGAGGTGAGGGGCTCCAAGCCACCACAGCCACCACTGCCATCCTCAACCTCTCCACCCGCTACCGAAACAACATGGAGGCCATCTCCATCTCCGACCGGCCCCTGGCATCCTCCACAAAGGTAATCAAATTAGACTACTTGGAAAGGTATTTAATGTGGTCATTTTAAAGCTACTCTGATTTGTGTATAAAAAGGGGAAAACATCAAAAGGACAGTTTTTGGCAAAGGAAATGGTGTCTCTGGTGGCAGAGAAACAAGAGGTTGTTCTCCGTATCGCTTTAATGTATACAAAAGAAAATGTGTGTAATCACATCAAAAGACAAAAATACAATGAGGCTTCTTTCTCAATTACAATTAGACTCTGTAGTTTCTGTAAAACATGTGGTCATGTATTTCATTTATACTTTTATGGTAATGGTCTGAAAAGAATAACGGTATGAAAGTGTCTTGCATGCTGCAGATGGTGAAAGATATTTTGCTTAGTAATATATTATCCTGGATAAGCTGTCTCTGTCAGATGGCCTACAAAACTAGTTCAGTGGATTAAACCAATCAGCTGAAGGACTCATTAGCTGAAAACTTTTATTCACACAAATCCAAAATCTGATTTTGATTTATTAAATTCCCACCAGTTTAGTTTAAAACGTGACCCCCGTTGTGTCCATCCTACATAATCTCTAATGGAAAAAACAACTGCCCTGTTTACTACGTTGAAAATCATGATCCTCCCAAGTGAAACATTACACCTCATGCATTACGTTCGCCAGCATAGCAACTAATGACATTAGTAATATCTCAGAAGCTAAGCAAGTCCCCCGTACAGTACATCATTTATGTCAGAATATTGATGGATAGATGATTCAAGGTTCCCAACACCTGCAGAGTACCGAAGCCAGCTTGCTGAACTGAGAATGTGGCCCTGTACCAGGTACCAACCCACTGAATGAATAAAACAGTGTTAACAAGTTGATCATCTGCGCTCTACTGCAATGGACTTATCGCGTACAGTAAAAACTTTATTAATTTTTAAGCAATAAAAAGCATCACAACTACATGTGAAAGGTTTGTAAATGATAGGTTTACCATCACACCGGTCATTAAAATTAACCAACAGCTACAAATGTTATGTCCATGGACATCATCCACTCTAATTCATTTGAAGGGTTTTCTTTTGTTAAAAACATAGTGGAAGTTCGGTTAAATGGGACATATGCCTTTAATAATTGGTTTCATTCAGAGATTGGATTTCGGCATTTATTGAGGTAACACTTTCATTACTATAAATCCTATACAGTCACAAGCACACATAGCCTAGCATTTCACACAGCACGGCATGAGTAACACATCTGTCAGTCAGAGAACTTATGCTACATTAAGCTTTTTAATTTTTGTTTTAATGGTGATGACCTAAAACCAGCACCCCCAACTGACATCTTGGTTGTGTGTGTCCTAGAAAACAGACAGATGACACAGCTGTCACTGAAAAAACCACACACCAGGAGATTACTATTTTGTTCAACAGAATGGATGATGGATTAACACCATACTTTACACAGTGTCAGATCGTTACCGTGTGCCTTGTTTTCACAGTAGATTTAAGGTGCAATTCAAGTTATTTCCCATAGGTATAATACACTGTCATTATTAGAGTGGTATACACGGGAAGCATTGTCATGTGGGCTAAGGCATCTCATGGAAAAAATGTACAATTCATGACCCACATTTTCTAAATTATCACTGTATGTCTTTCCTGAAGAAAACAAACTATAAACAGAAATAGTCCCTTGTAACTTGCTATTACCAAGTGTGACATATGAATCTCTTTAGGATATGCCCATAGAAGTGGATGAGAACGGCACTCTGGACCTGAGTATGAAGAAGAGTAGGGAGGTGAAAGCCCCATCCAAGGTGCCTTTGGGGGACGCTGCCCTGTCCCCTCCTGAGTCCACTCTGCCCAAGCCGCCCAGCAGTGTGCACATCAGCCCTGCCTTCTACCAGATCCTATGTGAGAGAGAGTCCTGGGAAACACCCCTTCATTTCAGCAAAGCCCAACAAATGATGCAAGACAGAGAGGTAAGAGCCAAAACCAGAAGTGACCTAAAAGAACTGAACAAAAGAAAATTCCAGCTGATTCATAGATACTTGTGTACAGTGTTTTCTTTTCTTATATTGAGTGATCCTCAAAGCTAGTATTCCTGGTTGTAATTAATTAATCTGGGGCTGAACACAGAATCTTTGACAAACTAAATACAAATGTTTTACATTAACAATAAATCAGTCATGAAAACTGTCTATGTGGATTTAATGTGAGGTTAAATGGATATATGGTTTAAGTATAATTTATGCGTCATATTAAATCAACCTTAAACTCTTACCCATAGGCTTGTGCTTTACGATTATTAAGTGGATATTTTCTTTAGTAATTCTCTTTTAGATTATGTTCAAGACTCAATATTGAGACAGGTAGTCCGAAGGTTTTTAAAGGACACTGTTATTCAGGCTTTCTCCTCAATGGTACACTATTCCCTATGTAGCACACTACTTTTAACCAGAACCATATTGCCCTGGTCAAAAGTAGTGCACTATACAGTATAGTTAAAACTTACCATTTCAAATGTATTCTTTCTCAGCAGGAGGATTTTGACAATGCTTCTCTGGAGGACCAGAGCTACTCCGGAGATGCAAGCATGTTCAGCCCCAAGACCAAGATGCTCTTAAGAGATGCTAAGAAAGAGCTGATGAGGTATATCATGTTGAAACATGCTGGGTCTGCTTATTCTTGGGTTTCTGTGAGGGACAAAATGGACATCTTGAGGCTTCCTTGCTCAGTCAGTCGTTAATAAAGTGCATTTCCTTCTAAAAAGGTCAGCTGGCAGATGGTCAGTATTAATAATAAAAGTGTAATTCCTGACCAGACCTGTTGAAATAGACCTGTACATACTGTATTAAGTGGGGTGAATGAATACCTGCTCAGTGAAATGCCATGGACATTATCTATCCTATTATTAGGTCTCATCTTAATGTTCATTATATATTACATATTGTTGTGACTGGTATATCTGCAGATTCATGTGGAGAGGAAATGTATCTTGTTAAAAGTGAGTTTTTATGTCTGTATGTCCTCAAAATGAGCTAATCACTCTTGACTTTGTAGGTAGACTCTGCATGTTTTGACTTAGGTATAATTGAGTAGCGTACAGAAAACTATTAGATCTTCCAAGTGAGCACCACACGTCTTTACAAATAACTTTCTGACACATTAAATAAAATGCACACATCAGACACATTGTTGAACTGAATTTGTTCAGATGTAAACCATCTTCTACTAAAACTTCCTGCTGTACTAACTTCCACTAATGCAATTCAACAGTTTGTTTAAAAAGTTATTATATTTTATGAGAAGCGTATTGTGTTGTATGATCAACTAACTAACTAACTAACTAACTGTTGTATTTCCTGCAGCTGTCCTACCCCTGGCTGTGACGGAAGTGGCCATGTTACAGGAAATTATGCGTCACATCGGAGGTAATTACATACTTGTTAACACTGGTTAGTAAATACTGTATGGCTTGGTTCAGAGGAACAATGCCGATTGTTGGTGGTGATCAGCATTACAATTTTTTATACGGTTACGGGGGAATATTAGTCATTTAAAACAGATTCACCTTCTCACTGAAACGTTGGGGAACAGCTATGCAAACTTTTAAATGCTGAGAAATTTTAGAATGGAAGCCACAAACAAATGGGAGGTGATAATGCCAGAGGTTGCCTTATGTACTGGAAGAAGACAACCTCTCCCAGTTGCTCTGTACAACCTGTCAATCACTGTCAGACTTGTGTTGAATGGATTTGTGATCAAAGGGTGCATTCTAATAAGTGTCTGCTGTGTACTGTCTGTAGTGTATCTGGGTGCCCCCTGGCTGACAAGACTCTCAAATCGCTGATGGCAGCCAACTCTCAGGAACTAAAGTAGGTTTTGTTGTCATCTTCACACTGTTTATGGATGATAAGTCTGCTGTTTGTGTTCACTGATACAACGTTGGGAATTATTGTGCCAATTTTAATTAATAAATTTTTTTGTAAGAGTTGATACATTTTTTGTGAAGGAAAACCAATCTGAAATATACAATTAGAAAATACAAACTTCCCAGTATTTGTTAAACCTTTATATACTCCAGGGTTTTATTTCCCTTTCCATTATGATTGTCCCAGACATACTGAGTTTCACCTGTTGTGTCTGTCTGTCCATCTGCAGGTGCCCAACACCTGGTTGTGATGGATCTGGACACGTGACTGGGAATTATGCTTCACACAGAAGGTAGTCTAGACTGCATGACAGAAATGACCGCATTTAATAAATACCACATTAACAGAAATGTCTTTGAGTCTGTTTATTTTTGATGAATTCATTTCATTTAAATTGCAGACATTTGGTTAACTGTTCAAGAACATAAAATGCTGATGACACAAGACTTGATTTTTTAAAAATGATGTGCTATGTGCTAATTAATGATAGAAGGATTTCCTTGATTTTAGCCCTGAAGTAGTGTTCCATATTGTTAAACTATATTGTCTCTAAACATTTGTAGTTTGTCAGGATGTCCACGTGCCAGAAAGGGAGGTTTGAAGCTTACACCAAACAAAGATGAAAAAGACGACCAAGAAATGAAGTAAGAGATTCTTCTTATTTTTATCATTAGGTTTTCTGTTTCATATTAGTTGCTTGTAGTTTTTTCTTTTCTATTTTTTTTACTGGTGTGATTGTTGTTTCAATAAATGAAAATAATGTTATTGATGGTTACTGTTATATTCTTACATTATTATTTTTCTATTCCTATCTCTTCCCCTTGCTTTTAAACTCTGCATTGTTGTTAAAAGACCAAAAGTTAGCATTGCCCTAATTCCACTCCTGTATTTTAAACAGCAAGCGACAAAACATTTGGACTTGATTTATAGCAGATAAATTAATAGGAAATTGTTTTCCCGATTGTAACAATGTAATATTTTTGAGTCGTCTTAATGGAATCACTGTGTGGGAGTTTTTCTTATGACATTGATGTTCTTATATTTTTATTAAGGTTCTCAAATAGTACTTAAGTGATCAAAGTTTTGATTCTCTGAAGCTTAATTATTTCAGTGGTCTCTGGAAAAAAGTGTTATTAAAACATTATAATGTGATTGATTGCTGCTTAAATCCAAAGTCAAATGTATGAGACCTTGTTTGTTCATATGTACATCTGGACAGATAGAGCTTTCCCTCCTTTTTAATTACTAATGTAGGGCCAAGAGCTTAGGAATTAGATTGGAATAGATCTCATATACACATTAAGGGAGGTTGGGTTGGGGGGGGTGGGGGTGCTTGTAGTGCAACTATAATGTTTCTAGATTGTTGTAAATTATAGGCCATATGGCATGTTTCCATTGTCCTGGTGCCTTACATGTACAGTACCTGTGTTGTATGGATGGATAGAAGTAATGGGGTTAGGCTTGTTTTGTCCTCTAAGTGCTACCGGTACTCTGCTGAACAACAAAGTGCAACAACAAGCTTTGTTATAGTACCACTCTGTTCTGTTTGTTCACTAGTTTTGTGTGCCATTTGCACCATCTCAGCCTGCCTTTCAATAAAGGAAGGGGTCGGTAACCCTCCAAATTACATTCTTTCACATGAGGGGACACATGATAATTATGTGTAATTCATGTCACTCCATTACTGACCTGTGGAAAACAGAGCTGGAAAAATGTAATTACCCTTATAATTCTTAATAGTATTTAACACGTCTTGCGCTTCTGTTTTTTTTTAGTACAAACACCAACAACCTGCATGGCATACTACATCAGTCTGAGTGTGTCTATTATTCCAAAGTTTTTGTGGATTAGAAACTTGCTGAAATTATTATTTGAGCCTCTTGTCAGTTTTGTTGACTACATTTTTAATCAGCATTTGACTGGATTAATCAATGTAATGGTTTGACAAATCTTCCGGTCTAGTTAGTGATGGATATTTATGAACTGTGAAAATGATTTGTTTGAGTATGTGCGTATTTATTATGTGTGGTTTACGAGGTTAAGTAAAGTCCTCACAACTCAGTTGACAGCCTTTTTGATCTACTTATATTTCCCTTATATCTAAACTGTAAAACGCAATAGATTTACATATCTCAGATCATACTGTATTTACTTCATCAAAGGGCCTGAACTGCAAACTATTCTGAGGAAAAAACTGCTTACTGGTGACAATAATCTCTGCCACATCTGAATGACAATAGGCCTCTCTCACAGTCTTACATTGTCAACACTCTGTGTTACAACATGAAGCCCTCCACTCAGTATGAGGAGAGAACATCAGATAGTAACAGACTGCTGGGAGGTTTTCTGAATGTGGTAGATATAGAATGAATAGACCTGAACCGATTCCCTCTTCTATCTGACAGATAATCATATCTGTTCTATACTATACATTTCTGTTTTCTTTTTCTTCTTCCCCCAATTTCACCATATCCAATTGCATCTATGGCCCTGTCTCATCATATTAACTCCAAATGGATTTGGGAGAGTTGAAGATTGTGGCAAGCTTTCCTCAGCTTTCATTGCACCATAATATTTTTTTTTGTTTTGTTTCTGTTTTTATAATACATTTTCTAATCATTTGTAAACAGAAATGGGCAGTACGGGAATATCAAACACAGTGCTTTTCCAACCCGTTAGTCATGTTTATCAACATCAGTGAGGCTGTCAACTCACCTGCACAGCAGGGTGACCCCCACTTCCCTGACACCCTCAGTTAGCTTTGCAGGCATCCGACACACCTACTGTAGTCGCCAGAATGTGATAAGAAGTCGCCTCCCCATGGGCCTTTCCAGCAAGCCGTCAGCTAGCAGCACAGCCAAGGCTCAAACATAGACCGTGGTGGTCAGCTTGGTGTTATTAAAGCATGTCTTAGAGCACTGGCCACCTGGGGGGCCCCATTTGCGATGCATTTCTATACGAACGGTAATTCAAAGTGCTACTTTACAGATCCCTTGTTTGTCTGGATTCTAGGTGTCCAGTGATGGGCTGTGATGGCCAGGGCCACACATCGGGGAAGTACACATCTCACCGCAGTGAAGGCAGCTGCCCTCTGGCAGCCAAGAGGCAGAAAGAGTCATCCATCAATGGCCTCCCCTTCCCCTGGAATAAGGCCTGCAAACAGGAACTGCCCCACTGTCCCCTGCCAGGCTGCAATGGCCTTGGACATGCCAATAATGTGTTTGTCACCCACAGAAGGTGAGGATACCTTGCATTCACATCATGATTCTAGTAGTGAAATATTTCTTATTTCTATTAGGTCTACCACTCTTCAGTTCTGACTCATAAACACAGATTTGTGAGTTTGTAACATGTTTGTAATGTTCTGTTCTTTCTGAATAGTTTGTCTGGGTGCCCACTTAATGCTCAGAGTATCAAGAAGAAGATTACAGGAGAGGAGATGATGACTATTAAACTAAAAGCCAGCAGTGGTAAGTCATGACAACATGATCTTCTTGTGTTGGAGTACATTACCTATATGCTTTGGCACGATATTGTATTTCTATGTTAATCTCACTACCATCAAAGTATGTTTACTGAAGCAGTCGCAGGTTTAGTTTTCAATTCATAGAGTATCTTTCATTCTCAAACAGGAGTCGACAACAATGATGACATGCAACACTTGGATCACGAAATCAAGGAATTGAATGAATCCAATCTGAAAATTGAAGCTGACATGATGCAACTGCAGACACAGGTAACTATCCACCCCTGTGAGGATATGATGGTTTGCTAAGGAATTAGTCCCAATTCAGTTTGACAAGTTTACGTCTTCCCTGAAAGCAGATATCGTCGATGGAATGCAACCTGAAGACAATTGAGGAGGAGAACAAGATGATTGAACAGCACAACGACAGCCTTCTGAAAGAGTTAGCTCGACTCAGCCAAGCTCTCATCAACAGTCTCACAGACATCCAACTGCCTCAAATGGTACAGTAGGGCTCAACCCAATCTCCCTATTTATATTTGAAGCATTTGTTTTATCTATCAATCAAATACATGTTATAAAGCCCCTTTTTACATTAACAGTTGACATAAAGTGCTTATACAGACACCCTGCTTAAAACTCTATCGTGGCATTTAGTTTCTATTGTCACTATATGATTTAGTGTGAACTAATATTTCAACATGTTTGTGTTCCAGGGTCCCATCAGCGAGCATAATTTTGAAGCCTATGTGAACACATTAACAGATATGTACAACAATTCGGAACACGACTACTCTCCCGAGTGTAAGGCTCTCTTGGATAATATCAAACAGGCTATAAAGGGAATCCACGTTTAAGCTGTCAAGCCACCAAGAGTAGATGTCTTTGAGTTGGGATAATGGCACTGGATGGCTGTATTTTTCCTGGAGAGTGCAGTGCTGGCTTAGTTGCATGTATAAGACAAAGCTTTGGGGAATGTGCCCAAATTTCACCGTTGAATGCAATGCACTGAGACAATTACCAGCCGAAAATAATTTGTAATGTTTTTTAACGCTTCTGTATTCTCTTGACATGTTACTTCTGGTGAGATTTCTACCCCCCTTGCACTTAATTATTTTGTATGGTTTGCTTGATTTTAAACCTGTATTTGTAATTTTTTTGTCATATTATTGCTATTTATTATCTTTATTCATCAATGTATTTATTTTCACACATTTTTATTTATTTCTATGATTGTAATGCTAAATATTTAAAATCCTAATTCAGCACATTGTATATTACATTGAAGCACATTCCAGTCTCAATCATAGCTGTCTTTCGCCATCTAGTGGTGGTTTATTTATATATCAGATAATGTCATAAAACAATTTGGATCTACCCATGAAGGTTGAGAACTCTACCAGAATAATCCAGAATCTACATTTTTGTAATTGTTGCTTTTTCTTCTATTTAATATTCAATCCTGAATGTATGGTAAAAACAAAATGAAGACGAAAGATCAAAAATGCAATGCTACTGTACTGTACATCTTTTAATTAATTCAACAATACGTTAAAAGTTGATGGCAATCAGGGAGTTGCTTTCAGCTTTTAGCAAAATGCAACATTGTTTCATTTCATTCAGTGAACAGAATGTCAGATTCAACTTTGAGTGTGTCACTAGAATAGAGCAACTGACAGCACTAAGAAAATGGATAAATCCACTTTGACAAGATGTTGTCTTTCTTTTTCTTAAATTATATTGATATTAAACTGCCTTCTGTGCACACGTTGTGTGTGCATATATGTGCCTACATGTAAATGAATACATAAAATATACAGTACTCTGTTTTGTGGTAGGACAGTATTATGTGGATGGTGTCTAATTTATTCTATACAGTACACTTATTTTCAAAGGATAAAATGTTCTTAATGACTGTTTATATACCATTTCAAATATTTAAGCATTGTCTCGGTAGCTGTTATCTCAAAGTCAGGTTTTGGAGTATCACAGGTTAAGAAGTGTTAGTGCTTTTTTACATTTGACATATTATCAAAATGGAAAACAATAGGTGACGAAAACTCCAACACCATACAAACATTTACTCAGATTCCTACTATTATATGAAACCTTTTACATACATAAATGTATGCTCATTAATACTTTAAAGGTGGTAGTGGCATTTCAGTTTATGTAGTTAATATATCTCCCTAAAGGGACTTGGTGGCAGAAATATCACTGCCAGTACTTTAGGGCCAGATTCAATAAGCATTTGCACCTTGGTACATGTAAATCAAGTTCTAATGGATGACTGTCAATAATTTTGATTTTCAAGTACATCACTGTTACCTGAAGCAAAAAGGGACAAACAAACAAGGATATTGCTAGATATTAATATTGCTCTTAATTGTTTGTTTTCAATTGTTTGTCATATTTCTTATTAAATTGACATGTGAATCAGTTGCACTTTTTCTTTTGTATTTCAGATTAGTTCTATTGCCCTGGGGTTCCAGAGAAAGATGAAACTTACTTTTCTAGTGAGAACTGCTCTTAATGTCATAGTACAATGTTATTATTTAGAGGTTTGCATGGGTTGATAGTCCTATCAAGTTAAATGCATTTAGTTTGACTTGGCCAACTACATATTTGAGGAGATATTAGAAATGAATACATATCTGCAAAACATAGCCAAATTAAAAGCACTTGTAGAGGAACATACTTTATTACAATACTCAACACAGTATAAATCATTGAAATATTTAAAATGTATTCATTGAACATTTTGTTTAATTTAATTATTGTTAATTTATTTATAATTCATGAATATAACACACACATTGTTTGCTCAGGAAGTTTAGTGAAGAATATTTATTTTGCCCTGATAGTATTTGATGTTTTGTAATGTGAACTGGATTTTTGTGGAATGATATCAGTATGATGAAAATGTGTTTTTTCCTTTTTCATTAAAATGTTATGCTTTTTCGGTTGAAGTAGTTTGTAAATGGAAAGTTCCGATTACTTTTACTATTTCATAAGCAGATATGCGCTGTGTTGTACAGTTTGTGTATGGTAGAAATAAAACTTTTTAAATGGTTGTGCGATTCCCAGACAATGTAGTCCAGTTTGTTGGCATTGTTGGCACTGCTTTATCGTTTAAACAACTTGTTTGTAAAGTAGATTTCCAGGCATTGCTTTGACACTGTATTTCAAATGCATTTAAATTTCATTTAACAATGCTCCTTGGGAAATCATCACAATTAGAAAAAAGCAACAAAAAATAATACTTAAATCACATTGGCCCAGAATTTCCATATTGGTGCGCAACATCCTTTCGTCTTAATACTTTCACTCTGGGCTTTTTCCACATTGCAGCCAACAGTGCAGGCAGTTGCTAGATGACAGAAGACAATTTACACATGATACATTTAAGCAATAAGGCATGAAGGGATGTGGTGTATGGCCAATAGACCACGGTAAGAACTGTTTTCAAGCATGACACATTGCGGAGTGCCTGGACACAGTGCTTACCTGTGGTATATTGGTCAGATAACACAGAGCCCTGAGACCCCTTACCGCTATTATAAACTGTTACCAACACAATTAGAGCAGTAAAATGTGATGTCATACCTGTGGTATAACGCCCCTTATAAACCGGGTTGTTTAAATCCTAAATGCTCATTGGCTGAAATACGTGGTATATGGGACCGTATACCATGGGTATGACAAAATTTCTTACTGCTGTAATTGCATTGGTAACCAATTTATAAACGCAATGAGGGGGTTTGTGATACATTGCCTAAGAACAGCTCTTAGCCATGGTATATTGGCCATATACCTCACCTACTCTATCCTTATTGTTTACATATACCACGATTATCAGCATTCAGGATTCAAAACACCCAGTTTATAATTCACTTTTGATCCTCAAACATGGCCTGTAGGTTTTTTAAGCCAGCACCTGAGGATGAGAAGTCTGTGCCACCTGGTGGCGAGTAGATAAAAGACATTTCAGTTGATTAAGTAAACCAACTGTGAAATACCCGTAGAAAGCATATATTCTTTGTGCATAGCTGACAATTTAATGGCTGACATCTAAGTTATTTAAATCAATTCTTTCAATTGACAATGTGTATAATTTAATTTAAGGATACATATATTTGAATGATGTTTGAGATTTGAGTAAACAGGCCTTGCCAAACAGATGGGGAACTACAGCAAGGACGGTTATCAAAGAGAGTGTACAAGAGCAGTGAAACAGTACAAATCAATCCATTTGAAATTGTCACCTCACACTGAGCTTGCTTATTAGCTTAAAATGTACACAGGCCCGGCACGACACATAGGCCCTCCCACCACTAGGAAAAACAGGTCCCAGACGCTAATCCTTTCATTTTGGTTGGGGAAAAATACACCAGGTGCAATTTGGGAATCCTCATTTTTTATTATTATTATATTAGTCAGCTAGAACATTTTAGATTGGTACTTAGTCTAGCCAGCTATTTAATTTTGTAGCAATCATAGCCATATACACACCAAGCATGCAGGACATGTGCCTAGGGGCACAGACCTCCAGGAAGACCCAAATAGATATTTTTGTGAGTGATTAAAAAATCATAACTTATGGGAAAATGTGTAGAATTGCAGTAAATTTGTTTTCAACAACATTTATCTTCACCACATGGCAACAGATAAAATTTAGGGAAATTGGCTCTAAAGAAGCAAAAATGTACTTTCCTTAAAGCAAAATATTTATACTTAAATGTGTTATAAATACACAAATCGAAGTGAATCCATTAATGATCAAGATATTTATTTATTTTAAAACGTTGTCTGTCCCCTGTACCAATCTCATCTGCTCCCTTTTACCTTTAAGCTTGATCAGTGAAACATTACATATACAAACATTTCCAGGGACAGAAATTGCTGCATACAGCAAAAGCTACTAAACCTGATGATTCTTATATTACTAGACTAAGAATAAACTGTACATTAGAATTTATTCTTACTTTACTCAGTAAAATAAAGGTTAAATACAAATTTAAAAAAATAAACATTTATGGGCAAGAATTAATCAACATGTTAATAGAGTAAGAGAGCGAGAGGGAAAAAAAGAGACAGAGAGAAGGTCATTTATCGAGTTTTAGAGCTCTTGCCAACAAATACAGCTCTGGAAAAAAATTAAGAGACCACTGCACCTTTTTATTTCCTTTCCAAAAAAGTTGAAGCATTCAATTTGCAGTGGTCTCTTAATTTTAACCCTTCTGTTCCTCACTGAAAACCTTCCTTTTCGACTTTTTTGGAAAGGAAAGAAAAAGGTGCAGTGGTCTCTTAATTTTTTCCGGAGCTGTATGTCTGGTGTCTTGTAGAGTGGCTTGTTGCATTAGAGTATTTAACTCCTTTGTAGAGGAAAAAGCACTTCACTCTGAGGAAGTCCAGCTGGGGCTGGCTCTGAATTAGAAAAGCATACACTCCACCTCACCATCTGCCTGCGGTGTAGAGGTGAATCTCGATAGTGAGCCACAATATAGTAGCTATATCCAGAAAAGCCAAAGTATCAAAGGTTGGGCCTAACATATCCTAAGAGATCCTATGAAATGGTTGGAAGAGTCTTAAGTTTAAAATTTAACAAATGGTCTGATTTAGGTAAGGAGGTGCACACAGAAAAGGCACTTAAAGCTTTTATGAAACTGCTGCTCCCGATTATTGACAAGCATACACCTACTAAGAAACTGTCAGGTCTGTTAGAGTGCCATAGTTTGATGGGGATCTGGAATAAAAACTTTTGGGCAAAAAAGATGCAGCAATAGGAGTGGCTAATATGTCTGGCTACAAATCTGATTGGCACACTTACTGTAGATTGACAAATTATGTGACTAAACCTAAGGAAAAGAAGACAAAAGTGTATTATGAAAGTAAAATAAATGATATGAAGCATGATGGAAAGAAGCTTTGGAATAGTTTAAATAAAATAATGGGCAAAAAGACCAATTCAACTCTGTCTTTCATTGAAGCAGATGGCTCATTCATCACAAAACCTCATGATGTGGCCAATTATTTTAATGACTATTTAATTCACAAAGGGGGATGACCTTAGGCATGAAATAACAACAAAAAACTGTTGAGCCTTCATATCCTTGCGTACAGAATCTAACTATGAAAGGCACTGTAATTTCATATTTTCTAGGGTTTATGTGGGAGTGGAGGGAAACGTATTGTCCCCAGGTATTCATAATTTAGATGGAAAACTACTGAGAATGGTAGCAAACATTACTGCCAGCACTATTTGCAATCCAATAATTAAAAAAATAAACATTTGTCCCTGTAACTGGAGGGAAAGGTAGGTCAAAGTTAGGCCAGTGGCAACACTCCCTTATTGGTATTAACAGGCAAGGGAAGGCCATATAAATGGAAATGCTATCAGCTACTATGGGATACAAGTGAATAGTTTTAACAGATACACTGTCCATCTAGAGAAGAGAACTGCAAATATTTAACGAAAGAACAAAAATGTATTTCATGTTGGGAAACAGTGAATAATAGTGTTGATAGACAAGTCTATGGTGCAACTTTCCCACTTTGACCACACTTACTCAGGATTACTGTGTTTAATATGTATGACTGTAGTAACAGCATCATCCAGAGATGGTAGCAGTGCTCCATCAATAATGGCCGGGAGGAAGATTATGTGCAGGTGAGAAAACATTGCAATATTTTATGTGGAATTCACAGGGCAATCCATTTAGTCACTTTAGGATTTAAATGTTGTCTTTGTGTGTCAAAGAAAGAATTCTGCCATTCATGTAGTCAAAGTCCTCTTGATTTAGGTAGGGGAGACTGCATAACTCCGAAAAGTTAGACGTTTAAAGATGCACTCTGGGACTTTTGTGAATTAACAGAATATATACATATATTTTTTATATTAAACTCCCATTTTGGTCTGGCAGGTATAATATGTATATCTGCAAGTAAAATCATTGTCATACCTCAGTGAGCAAGGACATTTCACATTTGAAAATGAGTGGTTTTGATGACATGTGGCACATACATGCCGTAGTATACTCTATACTTTTCTGGGAATCCTTTTGGCTCAAGAGCAACACTTTCACAATCCAAAAAGTGACCAAAAATCACAGACCACATGTTTTAGTGATTAGCACCTGCTTTAGATTGTATACACTACCGTTCAAACATTTGGGATCACTTAGAAATATCTTTGTTTTTTGAAAGAAAAGCAAATTTTTTGTCCATTAAAATATCATCAAATCGATCAGAAATACATTGTAGACACTGTAAATGTTGTAAATGACAATTGTAGCTGGAAATGGCTAATTTGTAATGGAATATCTACATAGGCGTACAGAGGCCCATTATCAGCAATCATCAGTCTTGTGTTCCAATGGCTTGTTGTGTTTTCTAATCCAAGTTTATCATTTTAAAAGGCTAATTCATTAGATTATTAGAAAACACTTTTGCAATTATGTTATCACAGCTGAAAACTGTTGTGTTGATTAAAGGAGCAATAAAACTGGCTTCTTTAGACTAATTGAGAATCTGGAGCATCAGCATTTATGGATTCGATTACAGGCTCAAAATGGCCAGAAAGAGAGAACTTTCTGAAACTCGTCAGTCCATTCTTGTTCTGAGAAATTAAGACTACTCCATGTGAGAAATTGCCAAGGAACTGAAGATCTCATACAACGCTGTGTACTACTCCCTTTACAGAACAACGAAAACTGTCTCTAACCAGAATAGAAAGAGGAGTGGGAGGCCCCGGTGCACAACTGAGCAAGAGGACAAATACATAAGAGTGTCTAGTTTGAGAAACAGACGCCCAACAGTCAGCTTCATTAAATAGTACCTGCAAAACATCAGTTTCAACGTCAACAGTGAAGGGGCGACAAAGCGATGCTGGCCTTCTAGGTAGAGTTGCAAAGAAAAAGCCATATCTCAAACTGGCCAATAAAAAGAAAAGATTAAGATGGGCAAAAGAACAAAGACACTGGAAAGAGGAAAATTGGAAAAAGGTGTTATGGACATTCGTGAGACACAGACCAAATGAAAAGATGCTGGAGGAGTGCCTGACACCCTTCGGTCAAGCATGGTGGGAGCAATGTGATGGTCTGGGGGTGCTTTGGTAGTGGTAAAGTGAAAGATTTGTAGAAGGGTAAAATGGATTTTGAAGAGGGAAGGATATCCCTTTATTTTGCAAGGTCATGCCATACCCGAATGACACTTGATTGGAGCCAATTTCCTCCTACAACAGGACAATGACCCAAAGCACAGCTCCAAACTATGCAATAACTATTTAGGGAAGAAGTGACCTGGTATTCTGTATATAATAGAGTGGCCAGCACTGTCACCGGATCTCAACCCTATTGAGCTGTTGTGGGAGCAGTTTGAGCACGTGGTACGTAAAGTGCACATCAAGCCAATCCAACTTGTGGGAGGTGCTTCAGAAACCATCGGGTGAAATCTCTTCAGATTACTTCAACAATTTAACAACTGTTGCTAAAGGTCTGCAAGGCTGTAATTGCTACAAATAGAGGATTCATTTGACGAAAGTAAAGTTTGAAGGACACAATTATTTCTTCAATTAAAAATTATTGCATTTGTCAATGACTATATTTTCTATCCATTTTGCTATATTTCCTATTCAAACAAACTTGAAGTATGTTTTCATGGGAAACAAGGAACTTTCTAAGTGACCCCAAACTTTTGAATGGTAGTGTACAGTGGATATAAAAAGTCTACACACCCCTGTTAAAATGCCATGTTCTTGTGATGTAAAAGAATGAGACAAGGATAAATCATGTCAGAACTTTTTCCACCTTTAATGTGACCTATAACGTGAACAATTCAATTGAAAAACAAACTGAAATCTTTGACGGGGAAAAATAAAAAACTCACAATAACCTGGTTGCATAAGTGTGCACACCCTTAAACTAATACTTTTTGAAGTACCTCTTGATTTTATTACAGCACTCAGTCTTTTTGGGTAGGAGTCTATTAGCATGGGACATCTTGACGTGACAATATTTGCCCACTCTTCTTTGCAAAAGCGCTCCAAATCTGTCAGATTGCGAGGACATCTCCTGTGCACAGCCCTCTTCAGATCACCCCACAAATGTTCAATTGGATTCAGGTCTGGGCTCTGGCTGGGCCATTCTAAAACATTAATCTTCTTCTGGTGAAGCCATGCTTTTGTGGATTTGGATGTGTGCTTTGGGTCGTTGTCATGCTGAATGGTGAACGTCCTCTTCATCTTCAGCTTTCTAATGGACGCCTGAAGGTTTTGTGCCAAAATTGCCTTGTATTTGGAACTGTTCATAATTCCCTCCACCCTGACTAAGGCCCCGGTTCCAACTGAAGAAAAACAGCCCCAAAGCATGATGCTGCCACCACCATACTTCACTGTGGGTATGGTGTTCTTTGGGTGATGTGCAGTGTTGTTTTTGCCCCAAACATACCTTTTGGAATTATGACCAAAAAGTTCAACCTTGGTTTCATCAGACCATAACACATTTTCCCACGTGCTTTTGGGGGACTTGATGTTTGTTTTTGCAAACTTCAGCCGGGCTTGGATGTTTTTCTTTGTAAGAAAAGGCTTCCGTCTTGCCACCTTACCCCATAGCCCATTCATATGAACAATACGGGAGATTGTTGTCACATGTGGCACACAGCCAGTACTTGCCAGAAATTCCTGCAGTTCCTTTAATGTTGCTGTAGGCCTCTCGGAAGCCTCCCTGACCAGTTTTCTTCTTGTCTTTTCATAAATTTTGGAGGGACGTCCAGTTCTTGGTAATGTCTCTGTTGTGCCCTATTTTCTCCACTTGATGATGACTGTCTTCACTGTGATCCATGGTATATCTAATGCTTTGTAAATTCTTTTGTACCCTTCTCCTGACTGATATCTTTCAACAATGAGATCCCTCTGATGTTTTGGAAGCTCTCTGCGGACCATGGCTTTTGCTCTGAGATGCAACTAAGAAAATGTCAGGAAAATCCTACTAAAACAGCTGAACTTTATTTGTGATTAATCAGAGTCACTTTAAATGATGGCGGGTGTGTAATGACTTGTATTTAACATGAGTTTGAATGTGATTGGTTAATTCTGAACACACCCACATCCCCAGTTATAAGAGTGTGCACACTTATGCAAACAGGTTATTGCAAGGTTTTTATTTTTAATTTTTCCCCCTTGAAGATTGCAGTTTGTTTTTCAATTGAATTGTTCACATTATAGGTCACATTAAAAGTGGAAAAAGTTCTGGCATGATTTATCTTTGTCTCATTCTTTTACATCACAAAAACCTGGCATTTTAATTGGGGTGTGTAGACTTTTTATATCCACTGTATATGTTGGTTTAATTTTTTTTTTAAAGATTTCCATTTATAGTTAGCATTATATGGAATTATGTGTGAAATTATGTAAAGTAAAATTAGCTAATAGATGCTTATTAAAAACCTCAGATACATGAACTGGCTCTTGAGAGATATAGTCATTTTGGATAATGTTTGTAACAGGTTGAATGTTAGACCTATTTTAAAGGTAGGTTTGTATATTTTACACTTTGTCTAAACTGATGAAGACCTAGCCTAGCTAACCAAGGGCAGGTGATGACCCTATTCTATTAATGTTCTCCAAGGTGCATGATTATCACATACCATTGTGAATTCTGAGATAAAGTAATCCCATGCATTTTTGGCAGTTAGGATTAATTGAGAACTTTGCTAGTTTATAGATATCAAGTCATCAATGAAAGAATCAATATTTAAATGTTTACTTAGTCTTAAGTTAATACATTTCGTGGGTGCTTTGGGTCTTCATTTGAATCTTCATTTTCCAAACACCATAAATTATGGAATGTAACAATCTGAACGTTTTACTTTAAAGCCATACTTCTTTTGCCAGCTAGCTACTGACGGAATGAACCAATTCCGATTGTCACAATCAATTTGGATGGTCCCCACTGAACTCTGTCTACGCAAAATACGTCATCAAATCGTTCACCAGACCTGTCCGTTTAGGATTTGGACTCACCCTGACTGCCTACATCTGCAACCCACCACGTGACATGTATGTTTACATCCTTTCAGCTGTGTTCTTTCCTCGTGAAGAATCGGCAGACTAGTCAATCACCACTTCACAAACTCGCGCTGCAGCTCGATAAACTAGCTATAGTTGATTTGTTTTTTTTCTCTCCTACATCTACCTTGGGTCTGAGTTAATCGATTGACTTGGCGCTGTAAGTATTTTCTAATCTAAAATGCACTGTCGACATTTTGTCTGTTTCTGTGTCAGTTAACGAGCTACCATGATTGCTTTGTCTTGGTTGGTGACGCACATACTTTGTTTAGGCCCGTATAACTGTGTTCATACTAATTTATGATGAGTGTTGTTGACATTTTTGCACCGCCAGTGTAACTCGACTTAATGCTTTCACCTAACGTCGCATCGTGTAACATTAAGGCACTAGTTACCTTTCCTACAGAATTTCTATGTATTTTTGCTAATTATGTCGTTACTCTTCTTACTGGCTAACACATACATAGCTAAGCTAGTTGACCATGGCCATCTTTCGACTGCTAACTGCAGCTGTCGAGCATGCTAACTACAGCTGGCAATAATGTTGTTGTGACATTATGTTAGGCTGCTACAATGATGACAGATATTACATATGCCTCGATTTCTCGCGTTACTTGCATAACAACACTACTAGTTAGTACTAACCTGATATTTTAAATAAGCTTGATAACGTCAATTAAAATTGTACATATAACGTTAGCTAAAATATCTGTCATGCATGATTAAAATAACATACCATCAATCTATTAAAATAGATTTAACTCAACGTTAGTTGATGTACTTAGAGCAGCTAGTAAATAACACAAGCTACATTATGAAGGCACATTCAATGCAAGCTTTTGAAATTTCTGTCAATTTCCTATATCAAAAACAAGACGATACAATGCCATGCAATTTCCTGTTGTTTTTGTTTAGTTTTTCACCATCACACGCAGTGGGCCAAGTTCAGTTGCTATCTGTTGCTGATAGAAATTCCATTTATGGAGCCGATGTGATTCCTCCTTATACAGGTCGGTAAAGCATGTTTGTTCTAGATAGCATATTTCTATCTGAATTTTCCACAGCGTTGTCTTCTGCAGAACGCCCCCAAGTCAAACTAGCAAGATGATTGGCTGTTCTGAAAAGTCGCTCATTGGCTTCAAATAATATTTGTCATTCATATATGAGAACTAATTAATATTTTTTTGGCTGCAGAGTACATTGCAGTCCCTAAGTATTTGCACAGTGACACAAGTATGGATTATTTGGTGTAGGAATTACAGTCCTTTTCATACATAGAGCCCCCATTTTAGGGGACCAAAAGTAATTGGACAATTAGCTGTTCATCTGATTCTTGAGCAAGTGTGTGTTGTTTCCTCATTAGTTCATTCTCAGGCAGTGGCGGCTCCAGGATCTGAATATTGATCGGGCAGGACAAAATCATTGATGGGCAAAAAAAACACAACCTGAGGTCCCTGGACAACTGACACGCAATAATGGAAACCTATATGTTTTTTTAAAAATGCATGGAAGGCTGCAAAATCAATCTAATATTTATCGTTATCAGAATTTTGCTATATTGATAGTTGGCCTGCTGTTTTGAGTGCAACAAATTAAAGGCTCAAAGTACATAAGTGAAGGCAATAGGCAGCAATGAATAGACATGGTTTCAAAACACTATGCCATTGAAAAACAATACAATTAAAACTGAATTACAACAGTTTTAATGTTTACTTCAAACAAATGATTTATACTGTATGGGTGGTACTACTACCTGCACTGTCCGCTGCTGCTGTTTCCTCAGGTTGAGGTCAGGAGTGGACTGGCCATGGTTACTCAATGTGTGCTTTTTTTACAAATTGAAATAGGCTTGTCTGTTTTGACATCTTCTGGACAATCAGGTTAATATTGTCACAGTAGTGTGATTCATGAGGGAAAATGCTTGGTAATTCGATTATAAATAGCTATAAATAAGAAAAGGCTGCTTTTCTAACGTATACTGTAGGTAAATACAAATTGAATATAGCGAGTCTACCCTATGATTTGTTAATTGATGCAATGATGTCTTATAGGATGTACTTTATGTGTATATGTACTGTTTCATAGCAACAGCAAAATTAAATTAATTATTGATTGCAGAGCCGTTAAATTATAATCTCTCTAGATGCCTCTGGATTGAATTTGCTGTGATAATACTAATATTTTACACGTCTATCTGTTTCATAGCAACTACAGAAGGACAACATGATTGGGTGTTGTTTCAATCCAGATCCTTACAAATCTTTAGGTGAGCCAATGAGTTTATTGGTTGGACCAAGGCCCGCCCAGGCCCAATAGTGCAGCTGCCAATGTGCTCAGGAGTGCTAACCAAAGGTCTAGATGGAATACTGGGTGTGGCATTTGGACTCTGTTGTTTAAGAAATGTCTATTCCAGTAAAGCACACTATCAAAAATAATCTGAATAAATCGATTAGAGACATAGCCAAAACATTAAGTGTCAAGATCAACTGTTTAGTACAAAATATAGCCTAAAGTTTGGAGAGGCTAGTGAACATAATAATCATTGGGCAAAAACAATTAATTGTACGTCCTCACAGTATGTAACACTACAAGTTCCTATCTTCTTGGTGGTCTTCCTGTTGGATTGTTGGTCTGGCAAGAGATTTTCCTCAGCATCACATCTGATGTTTTCCCTTGCGATGCACTGGGGGAAAATCTCCTTGCGATTGTTATTGCATTACCATGTCACCTGGCAGGTAATTTGCCAATTTATCAGACATTACAAACATGCGAAGAGTATGCCAATTTAATTGAGAACCAATTCATCAGTTTTGATCAGCAAGCCATGTGCATGTAGGCATTGTAACTATTGTAGACAATTGTACTTACTCTTTTGCACACATGTGCAATTTGCTTAAATTAATAAGACATGCTAATTTGGTGTGAACAAGAAACTAGTTGTTCAGAGATTTGTTTTGAAAAAAATTACGTTCATTCAAGAATTGAGCCAAAGCGATTGAGAAACTGTAACACCCTTTCACTCAGTACTTTTTGAAGCACCTTTGGCAACAATTATAGTGTCAAGACTTCTTGGGTACGCTACAAGCTTGGTACACCTATTTTTGGTGAGTTTCTCCCATTCATCTCTGCAGATCCTTTAAAGCGCTGCCATTTTGGATGGGGAACGTCACTGCACAATTCATTTTCAGGTCTCTCCAGATATGTTCAATCGGGTTCAAGTTTGGGCTACTCAAGGACATTCACAGACTTGTCTTAAAGACACTCTTGCATTGTCTTGGCATTATGCTTCCACCACCATGCTTAACTGTAGGATCATGTCCATGTGATGAGCGGTGCCTGGTTTCTTCCAGACGTGACACTTGGCATTCAGGTCGAAGTGTTCAATCTTGATTTCATCAGACCAGAGAGACCATGTTTTTGATGGTCTTAGAGTCCTTCAGGAGCCTTTTGGCAAACTCCAAGTAGGCTGTCTTATGCCCTTTACTGAGGAGTAGCTACTCAACCATAAAGGTTAGATTGGTGAATTGCTGCAAAGGTGGTTGACCTTCTGGAAGGTTCTGCCATCTTCACACAGGAACTCTGGAGCTCTGTCAGAGTGACCATCAGGTCTTTGGTCTGTGTGGCAGGCAGGCAGCCAGCTCTAAGAGGAGTGTTGGTGGGTCCAAGCTTCATCTATTTAAGAATGAAGGAGGCCACTGTGTTCTTGGGGACCTTCAATGCAGCAGAAAGTTTTCTGTACCTTTGCCCAGAACTGTGCCTCTACATAAAACTGTCTCGGAGCTCTACGGTCAATTTTTTTGACCTCGTGGCTTGTTTTTTTTCTTTGACATGAACTGTCAACTGTGGGACCTTATATAAACGGGTGTGTGCTTTTCCAAATCATGGCCGATCAATTGAATAGGGTATTGTGTGTAGATTGAAGAAAAACAATTTACTCCATTTTATAAAAGTGGTCTGAATACTTACCAAATGCACTGTAACCTGACCTATATCTTGGCCCCGTCCAGATAGTTTCCCTTAGCATGTTACATTTCCTCTCCTGGCCCAGCAGGTTCAGTGGGTTCATTATCCCTGTAACGGAGTTGGATACCAGCCAGTCTAACTTGTTTCAAGAAATGACATATCATGACTTGTATTCTTTTGACTTGTGTTTAGACCTAAAGCCTAGTCTTGCCCAGTCTGTAAAATGTTCATGATTTGTAAAAAACAAAATCATCTAAAAGAGCCTTCTTAATGGCGGTAAAAACACTGTCTTCCCATTAACTGTGTCATTGTTGAAGCAGGGTTTGAATCCTGTTTGCGGTTTAGCCCAGGGGTTCAGCAGAGGGCGCTGCAATTGGCCAGCTGTTGACCGGGTTTTAATAGGGTCAGTAATCAAGTTTGGTTGCTCACCATCTTTTAGTGGCCATATAACTCATCTTTAGTCTAATGTTAGTTCCAAAATAGTTTTCTCGTTCCATGAAAAGTATACCTTTGTGAAAATTACCATTGCCCTTAACTATGGCAATGTAGTCTTTAGACTTGCTGCTAAAAAGCTCTCCAAAAGTTGAGATGTAATTTTCAACACCCCATGCCTTCTCTTCACCAGCACCTTCAGCACGCATCAATGTGACATCTATACTCTGGTTTTATGGCTCCGCTACATTTACATCACCAGAATCCCTGGTACTAATTTATTTGCAAATCGCTTTTAGGTAAATGTCCCATCAGCATTAGATCCCTCCTTAACATCTGCTACTCGTAAAGGACTCTGGTATATCTCACTATGGACACCTCTCAAGCCAACACTTCCTTTGGTCATTATTCATTTCAGTTTGCCATCTCTAATTGTTCGATCAAACTACAAAAGACTCTTAAGCTTGAAACTTTTATCACACCTCACTCCTATAAAAAAAAAACTATCTGTGACTTGATGTTTGCTCGTTTTTTCTCTGTATATTGTTCTAGGACAGAGACAGATTAGTTCCCCTCACTGGCTCAGGTATTTGATCTAGCAATGTTTTGGCTAAAGGTCAGATGTGCTAGCTGCTTTTGTTAACTGCACATTTGACACCCTGAGACCGACAATCCATTCGCCACCCTCCAGTAGAAAAGCCCTCCACTGTGCTGCTTTTTACTGAAAACAAATTTGGTGGAAACATACCATTGATGAGGGCTGCTCAATCCTGTTCCTGGAGATCTACCATCCAGTAGGTTTTCTCTCCGACCCCAGTTGTGACTAACCTGACTTAGCTTTTCATCCAGCTCATTATTAGAATCATGTGTGCAAAATTAGGGTTGGACAGAACCTACAGGGTGGTAGCTCTTCAGGAACAGGATTGAGCAGCCCTGCCATTGATGGAAAGCAGTTGAATATTTTCTGGAATATAAGGATGACAGTCTGTCGTAAATTATGTGGAAACCTAGCCCCTGTGTGTATAGTTTGCAAACTAGGTTGTCTAAATCTATAACAAGGTGTCAGGTCAAGTTCAAACTACGTAGCCCTACCTATTTAAGGAAACTAAATTAGCTCCTACCCTTTTCTGACTATGTTTCGTCATAGGCTTGTCAGGAGCTGTGCAAACAAGTGCAGTCGTCAGTCATTTTATGCTTGTGGAATACCTTCCCTGACTGACCCATTTTGCAAGCTCCTATTTTTGCTGCAGAAAACTCAATGGACTTTGGATAGATGTATTTCAGGGAGGGATAAAAAAAATTCTGACAAAAAGCTGCTCCCAATGTGTGATTGTAACGCAGTGCAGTACAATCACACATTGGTCAGCATTAATCAATTATTTTTGTTCAGAAGAGCCAATGGATAATTTGGCCTGTCTGTACACAAGGCCTAGCCTATGTTAGCTACCACAATGTCACCTCTGAATGTACTCGTTATTAGCTGAGTCAAATATGTTCTTGTTGTTGTCTCAGGTGCTGAGAAGGCAGAGAGAATTCAAGACGCATCTACCTATGTTGCATCCTTCATAAATGGGCTTTATAATTTCCTCACAGATTGTATTCATTGGACTTTTTAGGTTTTTATTGCATTTTACCGCTGATATTAGTTTCTTTGTGTCCTGCAGTGCATTTCACACTTCACAAAAGCAATATTTTTTTGTAAAAAAAAAAAAATTAGAAATAAATAAATAAATATATATATATTATTGTAAATCTCTTTTTTTTATTATTATATCACTGATGGTTAGAATGTTTGCAATTTCTTTTTTGTGTAAAAAAAACATTAATAATTGGTGATATTAAACAAAAAACATAAAGAATAGGCCTTGCCTAATTCAGACCATAGCCTGCTAAATGTTGTCCAAGGCGACTCTTCTGTCGTTTTGAATTCAGCACAAATAAAAATTACTTGCCAATGGATTGATTTTTATTTTTTTATTTTTTGGTATGGTCTCAATGAAGAGTTTAGTGTTCGACTGTGTTCACTACTGGTGACTCTGTGTGCTTGGAATTTATTGCATGCTTTGGCACACTGATTAGTGTACTGCATTTAAGTTTGGTAGATCTACTGAACTCAGAAGTAAAGCATTATTCAATTCTCTATGTGCTGGTGGCACTGTCTTGCCAGTTAGACCCAATCGAATAGTTTCTGTTTGCCCTCAATTACCCAGTTTATTTTTTTGTGTTGTAGTAGGTGTTTTGTTTGTTGTGTCAATACACTTTAGCGCTTGTGTGGTTGTGTTTTTTTTCCTGCCTAGGTTGCTCTCATTTAGTGTGAGTATTTTCTCTTTTGAATTCCATGCTTTCAATGTCACCTGGCCATTCAAGCTTGACTTCAAGCTTCTTATTGTACTCTACCATCCACAAGATTCTCTTGGAGGCTTCCTCATGAGCTTAACATGCTGATAAGCTCTTTCCAATCATTTTTTGGTGACTTCAGTCTTCCAAAATTAGCTTTTTCTTTATCTTTTTCTTTCCATTTCTTTTCTTCTTTTCAGTCAATCAAATTAATTTATAAAGCCCTTTTTACATCAACAGTTGTCACAAAGTGCTTTTGCAAAACACCCAGCCTAAAACCCCAAGGAGCAAGCAACAACTGTTGAAGCACAGTGGCTAGGAAAAACTCCCTAAGAGGGGCCAAAATTTAGGCAGAAACCTAGAGAGGAACCAGGCTTGGAGGGGTGGCCAGTCCTCTTCTGGCTGTGCCGGGTGAACATTTTAAGAGTACACGTTGTAATAATAAATGCATGCAGGCTGTGTCCAGAGCTGTGTCTTTTGACCTCACACCCAATCAACCCCTACTCAGCATCTAACCTTTACTAGACGTTGTCACTTCTTTATCTCTTTCTCTCTTCACCACCCCTACACTGTGAGCCCCCACCCGGGTCACACGCCGCTGCAATACTCCTTTCCCAACTGCTCTCTCCTAGTCTATCCTATCTCCTTAATCATTCTTACTTCTGTCTTTCTGCCTCTTTTACCCTTCTCTCTTTCATTTTCAAGTCCTGCGACTCTGCTTGTCCTATTTACTACTGGCCGGCTTGGCTGTCCCCAAACTTGTGGGACCCTAACCCAAACTTAACTCAAACTTGTGAATCCTTTTACTCTGTCCTTGCTAACTTTTCTTCATCTGCTGCCAAAGCCACTTTCTATTACCCTAAGCTTTTAGACCTAACCCAAAATCTTTTCCACCTTCTACTCATTCCTTGACTCTCCACTTCCTCCCCCACCATCCGTCTTCTCTGAGAATACATTTGCCAGCCACTTTTCGAAAGAAGGTTGATTATTTCTGCACCTAATTCATAGCAATTCCACTGGTCTCACACACCAAACTTGCCTGTGGATTAACTGCTTTTTCCCTTGGGTCTCTCCACCACTTCAAGATAAACCTCAACAAGACTGAGCTGGTACTAATCCATGCACTTCTCATCTAATGTCTGGATTATTGCAAAGTCACTGTTGGTGGGGCTCCCGGTGGGTGCCAATAAACCCCTGCAACTTATCCAGAATGCCAAGGCCCCTCTGGTGGCCAGCCCTCCCAAGTTCTCCCAAGTCACTCCCTTCTCTACTCACTCTTTTTGAAGGCTTCTAGTTGAAGTTTGTATCTGCTACAAGGCCATGGTACTTTCCTGAGGAGCAGCAAGGGGAGATTTTCCTCCCTTTTATGCCTTGCTCAAACCCAATTCTAGCCATCCCACCCCTATGGGTAGGCAGCTCCCAAACTGCTTAGTCAAAACTTTGTCCCAAGAGTGGAACAAGCTTTTCCTTGCGGCGAAGTTAGCATAATCTCCACCCATTTTCAGAAAACAACTGAAACCCTACCTTTTCAAAGAGCGTCTTTGTCTAAGTGGCTGTAGAGTGTCTAACTCTCCAGCCACATCCTCTGTTGACTTCATGAATTAATGCTTGCTATGTTGATTATTTTTGTCTTTTCAGCACTGACTTTTGCCTGTAACTATTTAGTTTCTCCACCTAACTTCTCATTATCTGTAATATGTAAGAACATCTGCTAAATTACTAAAAGGTTAAAAAAACGTCCCTAATGTGTTGTACAACCCACAGTAAAGCAAGGCAGGGTCTTCTGTTTTAGTGGTTCCGTCATTACATAATGTGCAGACAATCTCAACAGCAAGAGGCGCCACTATACAGCTAGACTTTGAAATTCTGTTTTGTCACAAACGTTTATTTAAAAGGGCAGTACTTTTGGGTATTGACCAGTTGAATGTATTTTTCTTTATTGCTGCGTTGATGTTTAACTCCATGGGTAATGGCCTCTGTCTCCGCAACTGACATCCCTCTGCTTTAGTTACTATCTGCCATCTCTTTAGTCACCGTCTCCCTTATCTCATTTCCCTAGAGCTAGCCTATGTTGAAATGACAATGGTGTGAATCGGCCTCAGGGGAATCTGCATCTCTCCATGACCCACTAAGAAGACAACGCATCTCTCCACTTGTGGCACCGTCTTTTTGTTCTGCTGATTCTTTCTGGCCATGGGGGGTGCGGTGAGTGCCGGGGAGGACAATGATGATCTGATTGACAACCTGAAGGAGGCGCAATACATCCGTACCGACCGCGTTGAACAAGCCTTCCGGGCCATTGACCGCGGAGACTACTACCTGGATGGTTACAGGTATTACAGGACCCATAACTCTCTATACAGCTTATCCATCTTTTTTTGTGTGGTCTGACAAATCTTAACTCACGTTGACATCCATTGAAGAATAGCCTAAACAAAGGTAGTTATATAGATGAAAATGGAAACGTGCATAGAAATGACAATTTTCTCCTTTGTAAAGTTCCTGAAGCTAACATAGACATGTTTTTAACTATCTGCCAATATTGTAGGGACAATGCCTACAAGGATCTGGCGTGGAAGCATGGCAACATCCACCTATCTGCCCCCTGTATCTACTCTGAGGTGATGGAGGCTCTGAAGCTGCAGAAGGGTCTGTCCTTCCTCAACTTGGGCAGTGGGACTGGCTACCTTAGCACCATGGTGGGACTTATCATAGGTAATGACTCCCCAGTTGGTTTAATCATTTTACTTTTCTAAATGTTCCACTCGTGTCACCTTATCATCCATCTGAATTCTCTTTAGCTTTCAGACCAGGTGAGAGTTTCTAGAGGAGCTATGCAATTTTACTTTTGTGATAATGTAACCACAGTGTACCTTTTGAAGATGGAAGATATTCTATGAAATCTTCATTTACCGTGATGTACTTTGATGCTTCAGTCGTAATGAGTTAGGCTGACATACGCCAAAATAACATGCATGGAGTGCCAAATGAATTTAAACACAGAATGTTCTGTCATAAACCATGTGTATTCCCTGCAAATCCATTTGAAGTGGTTTTCTGCAGGTCCATTCGGGGTGAACCATGGAGTGGAACTCCACAACGATGTGGTTGAGTATGCCAAGGAGAAACTGGATGACTTTATCAAGAACAGTGACAGCTTTGATAAGTGGGTCACTTAATCACAAAGTTATGGATGTATGGTCATACATGCCGTGACACTCAGATGTGTTTATGGAGGGCCATCACTTACTGGTTTTACTTTTATTCTGTATCTGTTAGGTTTGAGTTCTGTGAACCCGTCTTTGTGGTGGGCAACTGTTTGGAGATCTCGTCAGACAGTCACCAATACGACCGTATCTACTGTGGTGCGGGGGTGCAGAAGGATCATGAAAATTACATGAAAATCCTGCTCAAAGTCGGGGGTATTCTTGTGATGCCCATAGAGGATCAGGTAAGAAGAGCAGGTAGAAGGTCTCTGAATAATGCAGGTAACAGAAACATGGGAATTATTCATGATGATTACCTTCATCCCTGTTTGAAGTCATCCTAAATGCCGACCAATTCGCCATATTGCACTATTTTAGTCCTGTTTAAAGAAGTGAATGAATTGTTATAATAAACTGGGTCTATTGGCTGTGGCGTCATTAGGCCCGGGCTTGACCCTGGGCTGGATTTGTACTTTATTCGGTTTGATCTGAGTTCACATAATAACGCAGAGTTGAATGTACTACTTCACCTCCACACCCACCCCTATCTGCCCAAGTCTCTTGCATGTCTGGTGCCGTCCATGTTTATTGGCTAACGCACACCCTCATGCCTTATTGCTTAAATATTTAAATAGGCAGTTGATTGCATAAGTACAACCCCCCCACCACCCCCTCTGACCTTTTCTTGTCATGACATGATAAAAACACCTTTAGCAGCGAGCTGTGCCTCTTCTTAGAAGAGTCTGAAAGCTTTACACATCTGGATTGTGCAATTTGTTTTCACTATTCTTTCCAACATTTTTCAGAATGTCAAAGTGTTGGACGTTGTCTAAACAGCTCAAGACTTTCCAAAGATTTTTAAACATATTTTAATCACTGATCTGTGTGAAACCTTCAGCATTCACAATGTATAATGGCTTTTGCAATGTGCATTCATTGGTTGTCCCCCAAATAATATAGCCAGTGGATTTTGCTGTAGAAAGTTGTTTGACCAGCAGAGGCTATCAGAGTGGACACAACATGTTGCTGATGTCATATTTCACTGATTTCTGTTGCCAGGTTCAGCATAAGTTTGTTTTGGTATATAATCATCAGTGCATTGGGTGTTTTTTACCTGAACAGAGGGTGTTTTAATGTTACATCAAGGACAGTAATCACATTTGCAAGCTGCGCTGTAGAAGTTGATGTATTGTTGTAGTGAGGGAGAAAAAAGAGACACAATCCTTTATAGAGATAAACAGGCCTATGCTAGACAGTACATCTAGCCTACCAGACACATATCAATACTGAACAACATTGTCATAGAGTAGGATTCAGTGAATCAGCTATGTTCTCATGCTCCTTAATTGAGTCAGATGGTTTGTTAATGGGAGATACAAGATGATGCCTGAGAATGCTAATTCATTTGACTTGCTGGCTCTAACATTTATCCCTGGCTTTTCTGTAGCATTTGATGCAAGATGATGGTGATAATCAAGGTTGGCTTGCTGACCCCTATGTTGTCCTCATCTCAGCGTTTTGTAGCCTTGATGTAGTACTCCTCCACAAATAACCTGTAGCACCCACTTGGGTGATGCTTCTGCTGCCGATGTAGCACAAAAGCCCTCCACACACCAGCCCTGAGTACTAGTCATCATCACTAGAATGCACTCATCTATTATGTGCTCAGATTTAATTGATAAAAAGCAGCAGTAGCTGAGATGCATGTTTTTTTGGGCTTGGCCAGCTAGATGTGAGTGAACAAACAAAAACATTTGCTTGTGCCACCTTTAACAGCAATGACTGCAACCAGTCATTCCTGTAGTTATTGATCAGTCTCCCACAGCGCTATGCAGGATGTATAACACACTCATCTGTGCAGAACAACTTACTGCATTCAACAGCTTTGCGGTGTTTGGTTTTCACCAGAAAAAATGGGTTCTTGACGCCAAAAAAAGGTTTTACTTCTGACTTACCTGTCCATAGAACATTGTTCCGGTAGTCTTGAGGATCATCCTGATGCTTTTTAGCCAGTTTGAGTTAAGAATTAATGTTCTTCTTATTGAGCAGTCTTGTCACAAACCTTCTCCATTTGGACAATATGGCTCTGACTGGTTCGGTGGAGCCCCTGATTATTTACAAAGGAATTTAAACCCCTGACCCTAGTTATCCATTTCATTTAATTAACCTCAGAGAGATCAAAAAATGTTTTACACTTGATTATTGCATGTTTGATTACCTAGCACACCAATCAAAATAAAACAAGTGACACACTTTGGTACATTTATACCTGTCAGTGTTCCTCTTTGTTTGCTTAGAACCCACCAAATTCATTGTGAAAAATGTGAACAGTGCTGAAAATCAGACCGGGGGCAAATACTTTCCTAGTGCGCTGTACTTATATTTGCATCTGATAAACTGCATATATTCTGCCATTTCCTCCATTAAAATGAGAAAATATGAACATAAAGCTGTGTTTAATTCAAGATGAACTGTATTGTGACCCATAAAGCACAGAAATGGTATACACTGCTTGTACTGTATGTGAATTTTGGTTTCAGTACGATGTCTGGAAACCATTGGCCTAGAAAATACATTCATACCAGTAACCAGTAAGCATGATACATATTCAATATAAATGACAATTAGTACAGTTAATGCAGTTAGTATAAGTATTTTTACACAGCTCATGGACAAAAAAGGAAAAGATCTCAAATATGTACAGCATTTGCAAAGCTCTAATTTTAGGCTGCCTTACAGCACCATGGCAACAACAGAACAGAGGTTTTGATTAGGAGAATTGAGGCCAAAGGGCTGAAGCAGCTTAGGAAGCTCTGTTCCATCACATTTCCCCTGGAACAACAAGTCTACATTATGGTTGAAACCAGCTATTTGTGCTTTTAAATATTTCATTTGCTTAGGAAGCTCTGTTCCATCACATTTCCCCTGGAACAACAAGTCCACATTATGGTTGAAACCAGCTATTTGTGCTTTTAGATATTTCATTTGAAAACCCCAATTTACTTTTCTGGTGTGGAACTAAGGATATGTAATACATTTGATTTTGTCCCTCTGCCATGGTATACTAATGGTGGCGTAATCACGGCTGACATCACTTCTCCATTGTCTAGTGGAATTTTGTTATTTGTACGTCTCTACTGGATAAGTGTTAAAGCTGCTACATACAGGAACTTGTAGATTGTCATGATTAATTTCAGGAAAACTCCATAATATATCTGCAGTAATGGTAGAATGATTGTGTTATGATTGGCTGTGAAATTGATTCTCCAGCTCCTAGTTGGTAAATGTCTACAGTTTGCTTGTTTCTGTTTGTTAGAAAACATAAATTGTGCAGGGAACAGTTTTACCATGTATATCACTGAAATATAAAACGGCTGTTTTAAAACGGGTGGAGAAACCAATGTAAAAAGTCAGTATGTTATGGAGTGGGGAAGGGGACATTTTATTTTAAATAAAGCTTGATGTACTTGTAGTTTACCTACCTTCCACGTAGGAGAGAAATCACATGTGGCAACTTTGTCAATTAACTGGTAGTGTTATCATGGTCAGTATACAGTGTCAACTTATAATTTTTTTTTACTCTCTTTCTTGTTATAGCTGACCCAGATCACCAGGACTGGTCAGTGTTCCTGGGAGAGTAAAAATATCCTGGCTGTGTCATTTGCTCCTCTGGTACAGCAGACCAGAGCTGAGGGAAGCAAGCCTGATGCTGTAGAACTGCGTGAGTCCTCTAACCCTGGTCTACTCTAACCCCTGCTCTAACTCAATTTCCCTTATGTTAATATTATGTTATTCAATAACTTTTCCCACTTTTTCACTGTCAATAATAAAGTGATATATTTCATAATTATTCAAAGTCTTTGCTTTGGAAATTTCACAGTATACACAGATACGCAGGGAAAAAATTGCCTTCATAAGGAAAGAATTTACCATTGGCCTCCACCTGTGAACCAAGTTGCTGTCTCATTTTCTGGACAAAAACCTCACTGGATCATTGGTCAGGCTGTAAATCTGAAAACAATTAAGACCAAAAAGCATTCTACAAAAGTTAGAGATAAAGTAATACTAATGCATAGATTAGGAAAAGGTTACAACATAATATTCTAATGTTTGGATATCCATATGAGCACAGTTTTATCAATAAACAAGGAGACTTGTTTGTTGTGAGAAACCACGGAGAGGCCAACAGTCAGTAACAATGTAACACTGGCCTGTATGGGAGGTTGGCAAGAAAGAAGTCATTTCTCAAAACCATCAACCAAAAAGTGTCTGGAGATCGCCAGAAACCACAAGAGTGACCCAGCTGCGAATTGGGAAAAGTTTTTTTTGTCAGATGAGACCAAGATTTGCCCGCAACTGTAAGCACTATGTGTGGTGCAAACTTACCACTGCCCCCCATGCCTCAAGACACTCTACACATCTCCACACAGGGTGCCTGCAGTTCCTTAATAAGTCCTCAATTAATTTATCTAAATAAAAGGCCTTGAAATGTCTTAAATAGTTTTTTTTAAAGGTCTTGAAAAAGTCTTAAGTTCTGTTAGCATTGTGAAGAAGTGATGCAAAAAATAATGTGAGGTTTGTGAACGTATTTTAGTTCTGGTCACGTCCAGAGAGGAACCCGATTTCAGAATGTTAGATGTCAGCGAAACACTCGTGACAGTTGGCTGCTTTTCTCTCAGCACCATTTTTTATGAGGTAGATAGCTAACTAGTACCAAGGCAGGTAATTTAGTTAGCTACATAGTTGAGATTGGCTGTTAAACCTCCCACGGGTACCATGGGAAAGTGCAAATTCAATCAGAAGTTGTTGGACATTAGCAACTTCGCTTTGTGGTTGAAATCTGTTGAAGGGAAAGAAAATGTTGTTGTGAAATTGGTCTTACATTTAATTTGACGTGGCATTAAAAAGTCTTAAATTTAACTTGCTGAAACCTGAAGATACCCTGCTACAGTGAAATAGGATGGTAGTGGCCTCATGCTGTAAGGATGCTTTTCATTAGTAGGGACTGGCCATTATTTTAAAATTGGATGAAAGGATGGACCAAAATACAGGAAAATCCTGCAAGAGAACCGTTCATCAGGACAACGATCCCATGGAAAATGCCATAGCAACTTTGGAATGGCTCAAGAATAAAAAGGTGAATGTCCTACTGGCCAGAGCTTAATCCCATTGAGAATCTGCAGCGCTATTTGAAAATTGCAGTCCACAAGCATCATCCACCTAACCTGAACATCCTGGTGCAAATCTGCCAAGAAGAATGGTCCAAAATCACTCAGACACTGTGTGAAAATCTTGTATATACTTCCCATAAGACTTAAAGCTCTTATTGCAGCAAAAACTGATTCTACCAAGTATAAATGTGTATGAGTTAAATACTTATAAATTAAATATATTTCAAATATTTCCCAACATGAAACCAATATCACCTAAGAATAATTGAGTTTTAGTGTTTTAAAAGAAAAAATCGAACCGAACAAAATTTCAATCGAGCGCTAGTAATTCAGTAAAACAAGAGAACTTGGTCATGGGTTTCAATACTTCTGCAAGGCACTGTGTATTTAACTCAGACACCAGCATCCATATTTGGGCTGCAAACCATCAGTTGAGAAGCACTGTTCTACTGTGAATCATATTCTAGTCTAACCTTATGTTCTCCTCAAGAGCTCTTCAGTTATATTACTACTGGGGCCAGATGCTTTGAACTAGGTTATTTACAGGGCTAGGAGTTTTCTGCATTGGATTACTCTTCCTAAAATTGGCATAAAAAACAATCCAACACAATTATGATTTTATATTCCAGGGGTTTCCAACCTTATTGCCCCAGAGCATTTTTAAAATGTCATGCCCACTAATAGTACAGTTTATCAAAAAACTCATTGCCTGAAGGATCTGCCCTGATGATGACTAAATGTAATTGTGTAGTGTATGGAGATTAATCATTTGGTTTGGGCACATATCCGAGACGAGAATATCCCATTATTTGGAAAAGCAGTTGTTGTTTTCTTCTTTTAGTGTTTCATCACTTCCCTGTAGGGCCACATTCAGTCAGTTAAGAGATTTAAAGTCACTCAAAAATCTAATCTTTGCTATGAACGCTTTCTTCGGACAGCAATTGTGGAAAAAGCAAGTATGTCTATTGGTATTTTGTGCACATAGGCTATTCCGGTGACAGCATTACCCTTGCTTAGTTATCAAATGTGAAAGTAGATCATCGTATGGTCAGAGGTCATTTTAACATCATCAAGCAATTTTGCATCGAATGTTGATTAGATCATGTTTATAATAGTCTTAGTCCATTGTTTTTTTAAATTCACCTCTGATTTTAGCACTGCGCATGTCTCTAGTATCAGTCATCTGTGGTGAAAGGCAGATACACCCTGTCTCCTTTTTAGCAGCTCTAAAAGGACATTTTAGTAATTTAGCTGACGCTCCTATCCAGTGATTTACTAGAGCAATTGGGGTTGAGTGCTTTATTCAAAGGCACAAAAAGATTATTTTTCACTCGTCGGCTCGACAATAGAATCATCCACATTTTTTTACTTTTTTTTTTTTCTACCGCTGTTTGCCGCCATTGGGTCATGTTGATTGATAGCTCATATTTTTGTCTCTTTTTTTTGTCACTAAACAGCATGTTTTTCAGAATTGATCTAAGGGCCATTATAAATTAAGCAACGAGCCGTATCTGAATAGCCCAGTTTAATAGCCCTCTTCTACTCTAAACCCCTTTTTATTCATAGTAAAAGAAAAGACATTTTCTGACTAAGCTCTAGATGCCTAACTGCCCTGTCAGTGGGTGCATATTCTTGAATATTTCATTAACGGGAAAATTTAACCGTGGAATTTTTCTGTCCTTATTTTTTCTATAGTTTTGGTTGGAGTATTGTACCCAAATGACCAGACAATACAATGAGCTACTTGCGTGTTGAACTTCAGTAGAGAATGTCAGGAGCGTAATGTGATTTGACATGCTATTCTTGTCCCTCTGCTCCTCCTACTCAGCCCCGGTGATGGTCAGGAGCCTTCAGGATCTGTCTCGCATCTACATCCGCCGCACCCTCCGAGATCTGACCAATGACGAGAGTCCTGACAATGGCCTGGTGCTGAGGGCTCCCCAGAAAAGAAAGAGACGGCGTTGCCGGCGGCGACGCATTAACACTTACGTCTTTGTGGGCAACCAGCTGATGCCCCAAGCCGTGGAGAGCGAGGAGGACGAACGGATCGAGGAGGAGCAGCACAAGGAGGAAGAGGAGCAGCAGGAAACAAAGGAGAAGGAGCGAGAGGAAGAGGAGAGGGACATTGGCAGCATTGAGATTCTGAAGGCAGTGAATGTACTGAGGGACAAAATCATGACTTTACCTCTGCCTGAATCGCTGAAGGCCTATCTGTTATACTACCGAGAAAAATGACTGTGTGACTTCTCACCCTGCTGGCATCCGTTCAATTGGAGATAATGCCTGCTGAGATTTGTATTCTCTTTTTTCAATACCGAATGATGTAGCATTACTTTTCATTTCTCTTGAAGGGGAATATGGAATGGAGACTAGGAGGCTTTCTGGGTCATTTTTGATGATATTCTATAATTACTATGATATGGTTACGTTCGTTTTTTCAGGATGTAGATTCATATGTTAATATTCCAGCAAATTGTCTCAAAATTAAATGGTATAAAAAAGGAAATGGTAACTATATTTGTTAAAAACAAATGGACAGATCCCAAATTTTATTGCACCTTTTTCTAAAAGCTTTACACAAGAATGAAGATGTTCTATACTGAATGGAAGAACTAGAGACGATGCATGTTCAGTCAACTCAAATGAGTGGCCCCTTTGAAAAATATGAGGACGACATTACAAAAAAATAAATCTGAGAAATACTGAGCTATATTGTATACAAAAGAACATTTGGTTATATGGAGATTTTGTTTACATGTTAAAGAAAAATATCTCAGAGTGATAGGTGTCAACATTATTGACGCCCATTTTCAATACTTCTGCACACACTCCCCTTGCAAGGAAAACAACACAGCCTTTTTGTCAACTGTTTTATATTGTACAAAACATTGGGAGGAGTCTTGTCCCATGTGGCTCTGTTGGTAGACATGACACTTCCAATGCCAGGGTTCTGGGTTTGATTCCGACAGGGGCCGAACATTTCTAATAAATATATGCACTCACTACTGTTAGTTTCTCTGGATAAAATTTGTTTAATGACTTAAATGTAAATTTTAGACCTTTCATTCATTCAGTATCTTTCCAGATCCTTGGTATCTTTTTGTTTTTGCTTATGGATTGCCTTCTTGAATTCAAACCACAGATTTTCATTGGGTTTAAGTCTGAAAACAGATGGTCATTGTAAAGTATTTCTGTTGAGGGACATTATTATTTCTTTTTGTGGATTTAATGTATGCTTTGGGTCATTGTCTTGTTGAAAGATCTACTTGGGGCCAACTTTCAGCCTCCTGCAGCAAAGCTTTTTGGCCACCTCTTTGTAGAGTTGATGATGCTGTAGACCTTAAAATGTGCCCCATGACCAGCAGCAGCAAAACAGCCCCCTACCCTAAGTGATCCCCTATTATGTTTTAACAGTAGGTCTGAGGTCCTTTTCTACATATGCCTACTTCTTTAAATGCCTAACCCAAAGCCATCGAGCTCTATTTTTGTCTCATCTGACTGTAGAACTAATTTCAAGTGCTAATGCCATTCTGCTAACTTCAGGTGTTTACATTTGTTGGTTGCTTTTAATGAATGGCTTGGTTTTGGCTACCATTCCAAAGAACCTATTGGCATGGGGGTGACATTTAATTGGTGACTGCAAGCTTCCACCAAACTTTAGTTCTTGAAATGTGGTCCTTGGGCTTTAGTGTAGGGACAAGACATACTGTACACCGATGTTTCCTCCAAGTTACGCAGACGACTGTCACGCAGAAGTAATGTCAAAGCGCTCAGATGCACATGATTCAACTTCATTGAGTTTGCCCTATTTAGTTTGCACTATGTAATAGATTACGGTGTTTCTTAAATGTGATCAAATTGACATAATATCATACCCTTTTCAGTGCAACAAACCAAAATAAATCTAACTGAAAGATTGAGTTTGTGATTTTGTTGTAGGTTGAATGTGTCAGGTTAAAGTCAATGACTTGTGTGTTCTGAAGAAGCCCAAGTAAAAAAAAAAAACGTTTTATAATAATTTTAATCATGTTTTGGAACCATCGTAAAGGATTCTAATTAGCAGAAGAAACAATCCTGGTCTATTATTCCCTAGTTAATGAAATTCCAATGTCAACCTTAACCCAAAGTCAGCTAATTAGTTTGAAAAGATGACTCACCAGCAAAGCAGCTTGGCTTAAGTATTTTTCTTTTTACCCCCATTTTCATGAGTATCCAATTCCAGTGTACAACTTTGTGTCACAGCTACAACAGTCCTGTGAGTTCAGGAGAGTCATAGATCACTACAGGCTTCCTCAAAGACTTGTCCAAACAGCCTGTCTGCTATTTTTCACCCCCCTCCCTTAACCAGGAAGTCAGCCCAATACAAGCATTGCCTAATTCCTAGCCAGGTTAGAGGTGCCAACCTGCTAGAGATACAGCTAGAACACAGTGGCACAAGGAAATCCTGTATGCCTATTACCCTCCCCTCAGACGGCGCTATCCTAACACACGCCTTTCAACAGGACCCCAGGCTACAATTGGCAGTGGCACAACCGGGGCTTGAACCCACAGCCATAGTGACACAGTTACCATTGTGAGGCAAGTGCACAGACCACTTCGTCACTCAGGGGGCACCGCTTGGTATGAGTTACTGTAATGTGCATTTTAAACAGCAGCGCCTCCCAGGCCCATTCCAACACTCCTCTGTCGTTTGAGCTAAGATCTTTAATTCATTTCCCTAGCAGGATTTTTATGGGAAACAAGAATCCTATAGGGTGGTTTCAGATAATGATAAAAATCCTAAAGGATTTTTTTTTGACTGGAGAGCTTTGGATTTGCAAATTATGTTCTCTGTAGGCCCTATGGTAAGGATCATGCATTTCATTCGTAAAAAGATTTCTTGCTTCATACAATGTAATTCACAGTCATGTATTTGGCCTGCGGTGGTACACGCCAAGTAAAAAATGTGAAGATCAAATGTAAAAAGTCTCATATAGGCCTGCGTTCAACACCAACACTGTAGGCTAAATAATAAATCAACAACCATTTTTCTCCATTGGTTGGAGTTCTTTGCCTTTCCGCATCATGATGGATGAGAACCATAAGCCATGGAAGGCCTTAATACAGTTCCATATAAACTGAGATTTACATACTGAGACTATTTCATGTTAGTGCAGATTTCATTTTGTTTATTTCTTATTGATAAGACACTTTAGATGTGCCAATAATTTAGATATTTTTTGAATAGAAGATATGACTACAGTATCTTGGCAAAGTTGTTTGTATAAACTAATGTTTCCATTTGTTGGAGTGTCAAATATAAACATCATACACATCATCCTATTTGAATCAGGCTATGGAGCATTTCATCAAAAATGTCATTAAGAATCAATGAAGAGGCAATTCTTTTATTGTTCTTTCCTTTCCTAACATTGTTATATTTGACCAGAGGGAAGTTATTGCTGCATGAGGATGAAAGATCAGCATGAGACTAAATTAGGTTTTAATATCCCCTGAAAGACATTCTAAATCTGAAGTATTTCTTTAGGATGCAGACGCTAGCTTTGTAATTTATCTAAATTTGCTCTTAAGTAACTGACATTAGCCTTTAGATTAATAGGCATTTTCATTTGATGATTCATTTTTATTGCCCATACTTTTTTCTCTTCACTTTTTTAGCTGACATCCATAACGGTTCATTTTCATCATATCAGTGCTAAGGCTAATGGAAAACTGGATTAATTACAAAGATGAAAGATCAGTGTGAGACAAAATTTGTTTGTAATTTCTCCTGAAAGATATTCTTAAATCGGTAGTATTTCTTTAGGATGCAGATTCTATTCTCGAAGTATATCTTATTTTGCTTTTAATTAAATGACATTAGATATTTAATGAATAGGCATTTTGATTTGATGATTCATTTTCAAGGCATTTACTTTTTTCACTTTTTTTGCTTACATCCATAATGGATTATATTTATTTTATCTTAGCACTAAGGCTAATGGGAAATCTGATTTTGATTTTTTGATTTAGAATGAAAAGACCTCATACATTTCTTGATACAAATCATTCCTACTTGTTCATTGTTATAAAAACATTAAATTTCACAGCAACAAACAAGAAGACCGAATGTGAACTCAAACATGTGTGATGATAATAATTATATAAGCTTGTAATTATATTTTAAATTATAACGTACTTTCCCCGGATGGATGAAGAAACTTAGTATAACCCAGGATTAATGTACTTACAATATAACAATTGCTTACAACCACCTTTGTAATAACAATGGTGTTATAACAGATGTACTGTACATGTATTTACCATGGACGCACCTAGGAGCAAGCAATGTAATATAAAGTTACATTTCAAATGATTTTGTAGTAACAATGTAACAACATTTACAGGCAATGGAAAAAATGACATTGTAATTATAGTTGATTTTTACATTAATACGAATTTCAGTACCAGGTTTCACTTTGTGTCTTGCTCCTGGGTAGGTACGTTATAATTAAAAGTACATCCTACATTTTTCCTATGTTATACTTCACTGATTGATTCTGTGTAACCTTTAAGTGTGTTGACAACATGAAAGAGTCATTGAAAACAACCAGTATTTTAATGAGGTAGGCCTTGTTACACTTGTTGGTACAGTACCAGCCCCCAGCCCATTTATCAAACCTGGTATTTGTTTTGGATCTGATTGTGGCACCATGTAGTTTTACGGTATGTGTGTTATTAAAGTCACTTAAGTCATGTGCTTTTTTCCCTTTAATGTACTACTACTAAATAAAATAACAGCACAAAATAGAACTAAATAACATAGTCTGCCTGGTCCGATGAATGCTGTTTTCTTTTACATTACATAGAAGGCCGTGTACGTGTGCGCCGTTTACCTAGGAAGTGATGACCCCAGGATGCACAGTGGGAAGAAGACAAGCCGGTGGAAGGAGTGTGATGCTCTGGGCAATGTTCTGCTGGGAAACCCTGTGTCTGGGCATTCATGTGGACGTCAATTTGACACGTGCCACCTATCTAAACATCATTGCAAGCCAGGTACACCCCTTCATGGCAATGTTATTCCCTGATGGCAGTGGCTGCTTTCAGCGGGATAGTGCTACACTGAACACATTGTTCTGGAATGGTTTGAGGAACATGGTGAAGAGTTTAAGGTGTTTCCCTGGCTTTCAAATTCTCCAGATTTCAATCTGATTGAGAATCTGTGGGATGTGCTGGACCAACAAGTCCGATCCACGGTGGCTCCAGCTGCATCTTACAGTACTTGAAGGACCTGCTGCTAATGTCTTGGTCCCAGGTACCTTGTCTTGTAGAGTCCTTGCCTTGGCGGGTCAGCGCTGTTTTGGTGGCGCATGGAAGACCAACAGTACATTAAGCAGGTGGTCATCATGTTTTGGTTCATCACTGAATGTGCATACTCTGTATGTAGAATCACTTGTTTTGATGACGCAGGGCACGTATCAGCAAATACATGACACAGTATTAAAAAACCTTCTGGGAACTGTTTTGGCTTGACAGCGCCAATTGTACAACCAGTGGCCAAAAATCACAGAATGTGTCTTTAAGTGATGTGTTTTATACTGCCAATACATCACATGAACTGCTCCCTGTCAATTAAGTCTTGAGAACCGGTTACTCTAGAGGGCATTTCTTAATAGCACGCTTAATAGTCATTGGTGTGGTGTAGTTAAGAGCCGCTTTCTGGTGTAGTGTATAATATTTGACTAATTGATTTACATTGCATTTTAATAGATTCTGTATTACCTTGTCTATTTTCAACCTTTGTTTTACCAGCTAACTAGTCATATTCTCTGAAAAATGCATATATGCTGAATTATATACAGACATGAAACTTTCAGGAGATTTTTTACCTGATTGGGTTAGCCCATGTACCAGAGGTGATTGATATCTCAAAGGAAATACCCACCCATAGTGTTTTGTTTTTATCAAGCTCATGTTGATATTCCAAATTGTGTAGGCAGTTAATTTTCTGAAAATGTGCCAGCTGATTCCTCTGTACTCTTTTAGGCACATAATAAAATAAAGGTCACAGACTTTTAAAATCATTAATGCTTTCTCACTGCTGTAGAGTCCCACAGCTATTTACTCTAGCAAGAGGCTTTTTTCAACCCAGTATTTTGGTTTTAATTATTCCTGTTTGCCAAGAACTCAGTGAGTCGTGGTTTAATTTTTGTCTTATCTCATTTCTCTCTATAGAGAAGTACCATAGCAACAGTGTTAACCAAGCACTAGCCCATCTCTGATTGTTACCTAAAAATAGTAAATCACAGTTAAAACAATTGTCTCATTCAGTGGTAATATAAAACACATTATTAACAAGTCACAAGAACAAATATATAGTTTGATATCCAATCTCTGTTTTCTTGTGAAGCAATGTGTTAGGATCAAAATGTTAGGATTAAAAAGCTATTCACAAGTCAGCCATATGTTATAAAATGATTTGTTTATTAAGTACACCATATATTTGTTAATAAAACCACTATCTTTTGCGAAATCTTCCATCCCTTGTTTTGAGGTCTTTCACCCTAATAGTATCTTGACGCAATCTGAAGCACTACACATCATCAATTTTCTTTCATAGACTATACAGCACCACTTTTCATTTCAACACTTAAGTCAAATGCTTGTTATGCTCCTGCCCAGCCCCATTTCATTTTGTGATCTGATTTTTGTGATTTTGTGATCTCATTTTGTGATCTGATTTTAATAAACACAGTTTAAAGTAGCTTGTCTAAGCACTTTGGAGATGATGCTACATATTACAATCTGCTTGCAATGTGCTTCTTATTGTCAACATTTTTACACTGACATGCCAAAGAGCCAGCATCTTTTTAATAATGTTTCACTATTTATTTACAAGCCATTATAAAAAAATATACAGTATATAAAATATTCACCTGGGATTGGTCAATTTTGATCGTCATCAAACTTAGTAGAGAACATGAGGGTCTAAACTAGGCCTATTTATTCTGTGTAGGAAAACATAAAATGAAAGAAAATTGCAATTCTTTAAAGTAATCCCTCAAGTAACCGACCATATTATTTGTTTTCCCTTTTGTTAATTTGAATGTCCACTTTTATTTACATCACGGAAAAAGAAATATAACATTACAGAAAGGGTTTATTATTCTTTTTTTAGATTGTACTAAGAGGAATATCTTCCATTGAGTGGAGGTATAGACATTTTCACACAACTACATTTTCTGAATCTGTCTGACTGTGATATCTGTAGCTAGGAATAACTGTCAATGATTTAACTTTGTGAATCTGCCCTAAATCTGGGTCCTGACCAGGTTGGATGCAAGAGGGATTACTGCTCGCTGTACGTCTTGATTAAAAACACCTCTCGACTGCCCTTCTTCTTGACAGACTCATCATACAGTAGCAACACTCATCCCTGTACCCTTCACATCAATAAAAAAAACTAGCCTGCTGTACATTTAAAACCTGAGCCATTCTCTCTCTACAACCCTCCATTAATTTGACATTATGTGATTTGGATGTATAGTACATAACAAAAAAAATCTTTGACATGGACAATTCAAAAGTGCCATAGAGTTGATGAAAGTCAAATGAGTGTGTAATCCATAATACACAAATATTTCACTGTTTCATTGAGAACATACACTGGAGAAAATGAAGTGCCTCCATGTTATTATTACATGTTATTATTACATTATCCAACCACACAGGGAAAAACACAAAGTTATGTAACATTGTGGTTCACATCTCCATCTGATCAATGGTCATTAATCTAATGATTATTCAATGAAATTAGGAAATCAATCTGTTTATGGAAAAGATGTATTAAAAGAGGAGGGAAATATATGTATTGTCAATAAAAATGTATGATCCTTCAGATTGCTTTAATCATGAGAAAATCATGAGAAGTCTTCTTGAAATGTTCTTTTGTCATGAAGACAGCAATATGTCCATAGCCCCATACTTATACTGCCTGTTTACCTGTTAAAAACAAATCCGTTTGAACCTTCAAGAAATTGAAATAATTTTTTAGAAAACAATTTTACCCAATTTTCACCTTGGAAATGTGATTATCTTGTGAAGTGTGAATCATGTGTTGAGGACTATCTGAGGATCTACCAAAAGACAAATAACTATGTTCAGAATAGTTTCCTCCATTCTGTGCCCACTGGTTCTGCATTCACTCCTTTTGTGTTACAAATTGTTCAATGCACAGTGCAATGCACAGGTCCAAAGGTCCACACAGATATCCACACTGTTAAAATGTCCCTTTCTCTGAAAAATATAAAACGTCTTTTCTGGAGGAAAAAAAAGGTCTGCCAATAAGTGTTCCATTAACATGTTGGATTCACACGTCCTTATTCACTGGATGACCTTGGGCAGGCTACAACGCAGTGGATTAGGTTCTCTCCTCAGTCTGTCCAGGCCATGATGGAGGAGGGAGGAATTAGGGAAGATGTGTCAGGTGGTGTACTTGATTTTGGATGTCTGTGTATTACAGGAGACACCAGTGAGACCGGATATACCCCCCGCGGTAGTGACGGCACCATGGCTCTCCACAAACATTGGATCCAGGCAAGCAACTTTGGCAGCGAAGAACGCATGGATGCAGTGTAGCACAGCAAAGAGGTTAGAAAATTCCAGCTCCTGGGAAACAAAACATAGGAGGTAACGTTACGGTATATTAATTAAACATTTGTTCAGAGTAGGATCGCTTTTGATATTGGCATCGGACAATAATGGCTGTGATATAAAGGATCTGCATTGGTGGGTTTCACTTTAGTCAGAGACACAGCAGACGTGTGTTACCTTGGCTTCAATAGCTTTATTGTCCTGATTTTGAAAAAGAAATTTGATCTTGCTCTTCCCATCATCAGATGATCCTTTCAGTTGGGAAAATTTGTATCTCCACAGCACTGCCTATATATGGGGATGGAGTAAACACAGTTGGAGATAGTTAATAAAGTTTACCTTCTCAAACTGAAAGACCCTTGTTTTGTGGTAAACTAATTAGCTCTTATCTACTTGATCCTAATTAGTCCCTTTAAATGATCCATCCATCATTTTTGCTATCATACATTCACAAAGAAGAAATCTTTGCATTAATCTCTTTTTGCTGCACTCTCCAAATTAAATCCTGCAACTAGTGATGTCCGGTGGCCTGACATCAACCCACCCCCTCAACCCGATCCCCTGCTCATTTCTCCAGACCATCCCTGACAACCACCCCCTCAACCCGATCCCCTGCTCATTTCTCCAGACCATCCCTGGCAACCCACCCCTCAACCTGATCCCCTGCTCATTTCTCCAGACCATCCCTGGCAACCCACCCCCTCAACCTGATCCCCTGCTCATTTCTCCAGACCATCCCTGGCAAGCCACCCCCTCAACCCTATCCCCTGCTCATTTCTCCAGACCACCCCTAGCAACCTTCTCCCTCTCCTCTTTTATCATCTCATCCCAGACCACAGGCTGTGTCCCTTTTCACTTCAAGATGGCCAGAGTTGCTTCACTATTCAAGAAACCAACTCCTGAACCCTATGACCTCAAAATCCTGATAGGTAATCATTCTTTATTTTTCCTTCCAAAACACTTAAGCGCTCTGTCTCGCTGACCTCCGTCATTATCGCTCGCAGAATAATCTCCTTGCTCCTAACCGGTCAGGCTTCAGGATGGGTCACGCAACCGAGACCACCCTCTGTGTCATCGAGGCTCTTCACACCGCCCAGGCTGACTCGTGCTACTCCTAGATCTACAGTATCTCACAAAAGTGAGTACACCCCTCACATTTTTGTAAATATTTGATCATAACTTTTCATGTGACAACACTGAAGAAATGACACTTTGCTACAATGTAAAGTAGTGAGTGTACAGCTTGTATACTAGTGTAAATTTGCTGTCCCCTCAAAATAACACAACACACAGCCATTAATGTCTAAACCGCTGGCAACAAAAGTGAGTACACCCCTAAGTGAAAATGTCCAAATTGGGCCCAAAGTGTCAATATTTTGTGTGGCCACCATTATTTTCCAGCAATGCCTTAATCCTCTTGGGCATGGAGTTCACCAGAGCTTCACAGGTTGCCACTGGAGTCCTCTTGCACTCCTCCATGACGACAACACGGAGCTGGTGGATGTTAGAGACCTTTTGCTCCTCCACCTTCCGTTTGAGGATGCCCCACAGGTGCTCAATAGGGTTTAGGTCTGGAGACATGCTTGGCCAGTTCATCACCTTTACCCTCAGCTTCTTTAGCAAGGCAGTGGTCGCCAAATAAGTTTATCTTGGTCTCATCAGACCACAGGACATGGTTCCAGTAATCCATGTCCTTAGTCTGCTTGTCTTCAGCAAACTGTTTGAGGGCTTTCTTGTGCATCATCTTTAGAAGAGGCTTCCTTCTGGGACGACAGCCATGCAGACCAATTTGATGCAGTGTGCGGCGTATGGTCTGAGCACTGACAGGCTGACCCCCCACCCCTTCTACCTCTGCAGCAATGCTGGCAGCACTCATACGTCTATTTCCCAAAGACAACCTCTGGATATGACGCTGAGCACGTGCACTCAACTTCTTTGGTCGACCATGGCGAGGCCTGATCTGAGTGGAACCTGACCTGTTAAACCGCTGTATGGTCTTGGCCACCGTGCTGCAGCTCAGTTTCAGGGTCTTGGCAATCTTCTTATAGCCTAGGCCATCTTTATGTAGAGCAACAAATCTTTTTTTCAGATCCTCAGAGAGTTCTTTGCCATGAGGTGCCATGTTGAACGTCCAGTGACCAGTATGAGGGAGTGTGAGAGCGATAACACCAAATTTAACACACCTGCTCCCCATTCACACCTGAGACCTTGTAACACTAACGAGTCACATGACACCGGGGAGGGAAAATGGCTAATTGGGCTCAATTTGGACATTTTCACTTAGGGGTGTACTCACTTTTGTTGCCAGCAGTTTAGACATTAATGTCTATGTGTTGAGTTATTTTGAGGGGACAGCAAATTTACACTCTTATACAAGCTGTACACTCACTACTTTACATTGTAGCAAAGTGCCATTTCCTCAGTGTTGTCACATGAAAAGATATAATCAAATATTTACAAAAATGTGAGGGGTGTACTCCCTTCTGTGAGATACTGTATATGCTGCCTTCAGCCTAGTGAATCATCAGATCCAGATCCCCTTTTATCTGGCAGGCTGCGGAGACCCAGTTGATGTGGAGAGGATCAGTTACTGCTCTACAGGCCCTTACCACTGGTGTCCTCCTGGGCTATGTTCTAGGCCCTCTGCTTTTCTCCTGATATACCAAGTCATTTGGCACTGTCATATCCTGGTCATATCCTCCTCTTATTGCTTTAAAGATGACCCTCTTTTCTCCTTCCCCTCTTCAAACATCCTTCTTGAAAGTCAGCCTACAGTATGAAGTTCAACCTCGACAAGACTGAGCTGGTCCTCTACAAGACCTCTCCTACATCGTTGACGCCTCCAGTGACCCCTCCCAGAATGCAAAGGACCCTCCTTTGAACCTGGACAACACTATTTTCAACACTAGGTTTTCATTTTTCTTAATAAAGATTGAGCTCTCCCTGTGTATCCCTTTCTGTCAGAATTTTTGTCATGAATACAATTAAAACTGTATATGCCATGAAAAAGTAATGTGCACATATAAAACATGAAAATTAAGTAACATGCAATAGGAGGCAATACTTTCACTGAATCCTGTGAGTGCCTAAGCCAAGGCCGGCTTTCTATCTGATTAAATTATTAAACATTCTCCACTATGTGCATTGTATAACAATGGCAGTTTAAATATGAATTCTACATTACACTTGTTCTGGTAAACAATACCCTGCCTGTCATTAGTAGACCAGCCCACTGCGAGACTCTGGGAGGAGAAAAATCCTTTGATTCACCGTGTAGGAATTAGGCCAAGAAACACAGCGAACAATATAGTTGTCACTGTGTCCTGTTTGTTCACATTATGTTTTCTGGTGGAGTAGTTCTTGGTAAGAGGCCAGTCAACTACAGGCAGAAAGGAAGGGATTTGGACTGGAGAAAAACTGTCATCCAAAAACCTGTGCTAAGAATTTCAAAATGCACACAACGCAGAAAAAGTCAAAAAAATGCAACATAGTTTTGAATGGTAAAACATTGTAATTGCATCAATACTACTTATATTTTTAAAACAGCTTAACAGAAACATACCTATTACCCACTGGTTACACAACATTTTAACAATGGATATTTGAGTATTTTTTGTCATGAAGAACAAAGCTATGTAATCATTATCTGTTCAATAAATATACCCCAAAATATAGAAATGTTGTGAACACGCATGTATAATGATATTTAACACACATTGCACACTTTTTGTCTATACAGCCCTTTTGCACAGATTCACAGACTATACACTCTCCTTATTAGCATATAGAAGCAGTTCCCACTGAAGTTCATTGTATTAGTGATACCTTCAGTTTCTGCTGAACTAGGAAAATCTGAGTTTGATTGAAATGTCTAGGCTACATTTCTAGTCTTTTCCTTGGCAATAGCTTTTTCTCTTTCCTCCATCACCTCACCTTCTCTCTTTTTATTTATCTGTCCTCCTGCGTCTCTTGCCTTCCCAAAGTTTAGCTTTGTTTGGCCGTATATTTCCATTTTTATCTGTGCCAGTCTAGAAAGAAAACTCATGGTCAATCACTGAATTTATATAAATAAAAATCTTCCACAAAATCTATTATTCTACTGTACCCTTGTAATTTCAATCAACAGTCAAGATTTCATGAAGTGAAGGTCAATACAAATTTAGCTACATTAAAATGTAGCTCCCCATTGTCAAATTAAGCAAGGTTTCTGTTGCTTGGATATTAGTCAGGGTCTAATCACTTTGAAATTAAACTAAATTAAATGACAAGACAAGAATGTGAGAATTTGAGTTTACTACATTAGCTAACCAGCCAAGCCAGCTAGTGAAGGACAAAATGTACATCCCCAGAGAGTTTAGATGATATCTAGAGATAAATGACAGTAAGCTGGTTACATAACAGTTAATAAGAAAAATGTGATTTCTCTTGCCACCTATCATGCTTGTCTTCATTATCAGCAGTCTTTCGCTAACTTTACAAAACACTGCAGCTACCACTCTTCATCACCCCGAGCAACACTGCCAAAGAAGGACCTGAAGGTTTTATAGAACTAAGATCACAGCCTTCACAACAAACAAGTCATCACAATGGCAATCATTCAAGCAGGTGGTGATCTTGAATTCGAGAAAATGTTTGCTTTAGAAAATAGCTTTTTTCTTTCTTATCAGTTTCTCACCACATTTATTCAGTGTGTAAAAAAAATGGAAAGACTGGCACAGCACATGACCATAGTGTCCTCAATGGTAGATACAGGTATGTCTGTACACACCTCTGACAATATATTAGCTCCAAAGTACGGTGGGTGACCTAGAGGCATTCTGGGGTCCGAGTGGCTGCCTCAGTTGTACATATACAGCATGGATTGCAGAGGCATATTGAATATCCAATAAATCATGAAATGAACAAAGAACATTGAAAAGGAATGTCGACTTCCTGCACCCAAATATAAACAAAGCCGGCACCTAAAATACATATAGGCAACTATTTCAATCTGAGTGAAGCACTGCTCTTAACAGTTTTGTCTGTAAGTCAATCACTGTGGGCGGGACTGGCAGGATGCTTGTGAGTCACAGAGTCAGAATGGGTTCATTGAGACCTCATTGTGGGTGGGTGTTTAAGGGAAGGCAGTGGATTAGTAACGTAGTCAGAAAAACACCTAAATTATATTTATTGTGGCAAAAATCTCATAATTTGTTCTCTGCTCTGTAAAGTAGTAATGGATTCCCTCTTTTTAAGGGGTTCCCAAATGGCAGAGCAGCTGCATCAATTTTGCCAGTTCAAATCCTGGCCACACCATACTGATAGGGCCGGCGGTTTTGAGTGCAAATGGTACCATCCAGAGTTGCTGGGGATGATGTTGGACAGGGTTTTATCTCGTAAATCTTCGGCAATTGGGGATCGGGCTGCAAGCTGATTCATGGTTGCTGACCGGTGAATACATTCTCCTCCAAGCATGTAGATACCAGTTATGCATCCTGTTTGTGTAAGCAGTGTGATAACCAGAAAGGCTTGGCAAGAGGTGCACGTATGTCCTAATAATCTTTCTTATGTGCTCATTGGTAGTTCAGTCAGTTAAAACAAAAAAAACGCTAGCAGGTTTAGTGTCAGGTCCTGACTATGGGGAGCCTCTAGGCATCTCTATGTGCCTGGAGGTGATAGTCAGGGCCTGACAGCAGAGGTGCCTCTAAGCATTTCTACACTGCATTCTTGGTTATCCCCAATTAGAGGCAACCGCACTGTGTTGCCTCTAATTGGGGATCCTGTTTCTCTCCACTTCGTGTGGATCATTGTTAGTGTGTGCTGCGTGACACTACAGTTCTCAGTTGGTGACTCTCCTTTGTTTTTGTTAGTTTTGGAAGAAGACAAATAAAAGGAATGTTTTACAGCTCTGCGCCACGTGTCCTGCCTACCCACGACCGGGACATTTGGGCTTGGTTAAAACCCTGGACGATACACCAACGGGATATATATATGACAAATGAATTTGAAACAACACTGATTACGGGGAAAAGTCAATGTATCCTTTAACTACATATCTGATTTCACGAGAAAATTATGTTAATGTACCCATAATGCACGTTACCTTTGAAGCAGCATCGAAACAGACAAAGCCCATACTGAAGTCTATGGTCAATCCCATCAGGTGGCTCTCCATGATGCAAGCATATGTTTTGCACTGTGGACAGGCAACAGTGCATGACATTAGTTACCAGAAGCATATATGAGACAGCATAGCGTACCTTCAGAAGCTCAATGAAACATGCCAAAAGGACATACAGTAAATCAATTGTTACGAGAGAAGGACCAAGCTTGGCCATATGTTGCCCATTTTCTTACTAATGCCTAACTCTGTCTCACTCCCTATCCTCACATTTAGGAGCTTTGATTGGTTTCAAGTGACACTTTAGATGGAATAATTTCAGGATGAACAAGTTCATGAATATATTACAGGTATACATTACAGGCATACTGAAATATACAATTAATTCAAATACAATATTGCCTATACAACATTTTACTTTCAGTGTTAATTACCATGGAAATACCAAGGAATGCAAAGTCAGAGAATGTAGTTATATGTAACAAGCATCAGTTCAAGATTACTAACTTCATTTTATTAACTTGTAAATACAAACACATCAGTCTCTTTACAAGTAATACATAGAAAACCCCAATGAACCTACAATGTAGTTTACAAATTAGCCAAATTAATCCCTTTATGTCACCCTCTTGGGATGGGATTCTCTTTAATCGTTTCTGTTATTTAGTTACCATGTATATGTTCTTAGTAACAGGGTTGTAAAATGAAGTGCTGTCTGTTTTGACAAAGACACAATGTATTTAATTGTGAGATACGACTGCATTGCGTAACTCCAACCAAAGACAACAGCAACTTGGTCAACCATCTTAACTTGTTGTTTACTGTAACATTTTAACACTTACCAGGTAAAAGGCAAGATGGCTGTAAAAGTATGTGGTGTCCATATCCACAGGTAGACAGAATGTAGTTGAACAATTTGTTTAAAGCTGTCTAGTTCTGTGTTTCACCTACAGACTTCCCCTAATTAGGTTTTGTCTTTGAAGTGCCAGACAGCTTTTTGGGTCTTTCAATGTGTTTTCTGTCTTCACCATGACCAGGTTCTTCTAGCAATCTGACAAAACTGTTTTTGTGCTCAAATAAACAATTACTGCCCAAATAAAGAGCATTAATTCATTTTCTCAAGTGGCCTTAGATGTTTGCACAGTACTGTGTGTAATAAGAGGGCTGTAAAATGAAGAGTCTGTTTCATAGTAGGTATGAAATAGTTGCAGGTTTAACACAACATTGGTTTAGTCCATCTCTCACTGTATAATTCAAGGGTACATTACAGTTAAAAAGGCAGTAAGAAAAGTAACCCAAAACAATCATCTCCAAGATCAACACAACACTTGAGAAAATAGCGGGTTTCTATGTTATGGAGTCAACAAGAAGAAACAAGATAGGTGTTCCTGATTACAGTAGACACACTGATGAGATCATCAGCTGTACATCATGATTTTAACACAATTTAAGCAGTTAAGGGTCACTTAAGGTTACTCCGATCAAACATGTTAGACAACCGTGATGGACTGAGGCTGTCTGAATACAAAAACACAGTAAAATATGTTCTGGACAAAACACCCAAGCTAATAAACAAAAGTTGACAATATGAAACATCTTCTAAGACACACCCTAAATAAACTGTACCACCCAAAATATAAATTCTGAAAGTAGAAAAGAAGTAGTAGTGCTAGCTAGTATATTGTTAAAACTCTACATTAAGTAGAATTACTAATTGATTGCAGAAAATAGATTGTTAAACGTAAATATTTGAAATGCCAGCTGTTAAATTGGCTACCTGCAATGTTTGTCTTTTTGTGAAATTAAATGTTTGCTCATGTGATGCTTGACATAGATGATTTACACATGACATTTACTGTATTTTCATATAAACTATGATGAATTGGTGTGGATATCTGTAATTAGTTTGCAGCATAGGTAGTTCCTTCCACAACAGAAGTTCATACTGTACAGTATGTGAAAACAGACACCACTTCATTTTACATTGTACTCTTATTGTACAGTAAACAACCATAAGATGATAGACAGAATTGCTGTTGCCTATATTGAATGCAGGTGTCCAACGCTGTGGTACCTCACAATTAACTACATTATATCTAAACAGAAACCAGTTCATTTTACAAACCTATTACTCAAAAAATACATGATCATTATTTTTCTAAAGAGCCATTAATGGGGGAAAAATCAGAACTGGGCTGCCTGTGCAAATGATGATGCTAATTGTTTATTCAACATATGGGAACATGCACAGCTGAGGAAGAGTACACTTCCTGAGAGTACACATTTCAATAACTTAACAAAAATATACATTTTAAATATAATTAATATACGATCCTCCAAAGTTCCTCGCCCTATATATAAAATCCTCCAAAGTTCCTCGCCAACACATATAACCTAGTTTCCATAAAAGTTGGGACGCTGTGTAAAATGTAATGAAAAACAGAATGCAATGGTGTGTAAATAATTTACACCCTATATTCAATAGTACAAAGACAAAAGGCGAAGTGGAAAACTGTCCTGTGGTCTGACAAATCAAAATTTGAAGTCACTATTAATGCTGAACAATATACACAGGGTTTGGAGCAACATATGCTGCCATCCAAACAATGTCGTCTTCAGGGAAGGCCTTGCTTATTTCATCAAGACAATGCCAAACCACATTCTGCACATATTACAACAGCATGGCTCCGTAGTAAAAGAGTCTGGGTGCTAAACTGGTCTGCCTGCAGTCCAGACCTGTCATCCATTCAAAACATTTGGCGCATTATGAAATAAAAAATACAACAAAGGAGACCCAGAACTGTTGAGCAGCTGAAATCCTATATCAAGCAAGAAGGGGAACACATTTCACTTTCAAAACTACAGCAATTGGTCTCCTCAGTTCCCAAACACAGAGTAGAGTTAAAAGAAGAGGTGATGCAACACAGGGGAAAACATGACCCGTCCCAACTTTTTTGAAACGTGTTGCTGGCATCAAATTCAAAATGGGCATGTATTTTTCTCAAAACAATAACATTTCTCAGTTCCAAAGACCACATTTTTGATATGTGGTCTTTGTACTATTTTAAATTAAATACAGGGATAAATGATTTGCACATCATTGCATTCTGTTTTTATATGCATTTTACACAGCGTCCCAACTTTTTTGGAAACGGGGTTGTATAACAAATCACTTAAAAAATGAAGTACATTCAATTATTTTAAATTGTTCTAATCACAGACATATTTCTATATATTTAAATGCAAATTACTTATGTATGACATGAGTATATTTGCAATAATTAATTTTACACCGCCTTGAAATATATTTAGGGAAAACTGCTGCATTTTACACATGTACCTGTATTCTCTCCACCTCCAGGAACGTAGCCATCTGAAATGCCTTCTCCCAAATGAGCAGCTCACACTCCAGCTCTACGCTGTAGAACAGGTCTTCCCCACACTCCGTCTGGACACTGAAGCAGTGCTTTCGCTTGTCCAATAGGTCACTGTCCTGAGAGAACCATGTTCGTCATGTTTGCCATCACACTTGGGTTGAAAATACTTTGAAGTCTGGAACGCCAGATGGCCAGGGTTAGCAAATTTGAGACATTTGCAATCATATTTTAAATGGGAATAACATCATTTGCCACCATGCTTTTAATCTGCACAAGAGACAGGGTAGGACTCATGTACTGTATGCAGATGAGGAGTTTAGAGATTCACTGAGGGGAAGTGACAAACACTGACTGGAAAGCAATCAGCATTCAGGTCAAAATTCACAGAGGCTGTTGTAAATGTTTAAAACCATTGTTACACACATAGGTCATGAAGCGAGTCACAGTTGTGCGTGTGTTGTTTGCCGAATGACCAGCTCAGGCAGTATGTTGCAGTGAACACAGCTGCTTGATAAATGAATAAGTGGAGCTGTTGTTGTGGCTGTGAGGATTTCTAAATCAAGTGTCAACTCCCTCCACCCACGGGTAATGCTGCTCCGCATTTCAAACGCACCCGTGAAAGTGCACCGTGGAAAAGTTTGAGAAAGTAGAACCAATTCCAGTAGCAACATTGTGAGTTCCGCAGACAGATTACAGAGAAACCGGTGTTTTGAGAAATAGTCTTGCGAAGATAAAATGAGCATAGAGGTCTTCTATTTTGAATGGTTTGTCTTTCGAACACATTATAAAATCTACTAGTCTAATATTCTAAACAGAGGTTTGTAGAGTGATGCAGCTCTAGAGTAACTGTTTCACAGTCCATCTGCTTCATTGCATCATGGGATCTAACCTGGTTGCAGTATTCAGTGTCTGCAGGTCCAGTAGAGGACAGTTCAGGGGATAGTCTGAGGGCTGTTGGCAGAGATGCCTTGTCTTGTTGCACTTAAGCGACTACTTGCAGTGGGTCGGACAGACAACTTCGGGTTTAATCTTTGTTGTTAGCCAACCAATGCTTTGACCTCTGGGCACATAAGTTCTGGCAAATACTTTCTGGTTGAGCAAACAGTGTGATAGGAGCAGAACGGCTGGGGGTGATGTGCATCAGAGGAAACATTCATTGATCTTCAACTGTCCCCTGCCTGCTGGGAGTTGCTGTGATGTAACAAGGCCTTTGTCACAAATTGGACATCACCAACTTGGGAGGAGAGGAACCTGGAGTAACATTTTTCATGAATAAAATTAAAATAATTCTAAACATTATAGGTGAAAAAAGTTATTGCCTTACCTTTAAAATTTTACACATAATCTCGTATACAGAGAAGCTTTTCTCTGCCCTGGTCCAGTCCCATGTCGTCACCTGCAGTAATCCACAGTAAATATAACTATACTAAAATATACTAATACTATACTACTATACTATAATAATACTATACTAACATAAACAATTATATATACTAATATAGATATACTCTTTTCTTTGTCAATGGACTACACACATATTAACCAACACGTTAACACACTATCAGGTAGTTTGTTGATAATATGAGTATCTGTGGTCAAATTAACTCACATATAAGCCTTGATCAGTCTATAATTTTAATGGTAGGTTTATTTGAACAGTGAGAGACAGAATAACAACAAAAAAATCCAGACAAACGCATGTTTGGTTCAGATCTTATCTAGATGGCCGGAGTTACTTTGTCACTATTGGTAATCATGAATCTGATAGGGTGACTATGACATGCGGAGTTCCACAGGGATCAGTTCTCGGACCGCTTCTGTTCAGTCTCTATATGTTACCTCTGGGCCAAATTCTACAGAACAACAACATTAACTACCACAGCTATGCTGATGATACTCAAATATATATGGCTCTTGAACCGTATGACAACAGCTCAATAGACT
>JACXGI010004051.1:0-40388 GCA_016801175.1 Esox masquinongy
GTATGTGGTGGCAGTCATTCACAATCGTATATCTGTCAGGAAAACAACATTTCTTGCAGTATCTTGAGTAGGTCCATTTGGGACTTAACACTCTTACTCTGTCTGGATGCAAAATATATCAGTATTTATTTTAAATAGTGTATCTTTAATACATATGTACTGTAGATATAGCATGGTGAAGATGTGTGCGTGTGCGTGTGTGTGTGTGTGGTGGAGGGACTTATGAAGCTCTCCTGTGATGAATAATGGCATTACAGAGCAGGTTGGGGGACTGGCCTTGGCTGTGTGAGGTAGGCAGGGTAGCAGCTGCACTCTCAAGCACAATGCTGCTCTAATTTGGCAGAGCTCACTGTAGACACCTCATTGAAGGCCAGAGTCTCAAGACGTGATATCATTCTGTGGAAAAAGCCTATTTTTATCAGGCTGTGAGTGAGCGGAGAGAAGTCCCAGGGCCGCGACAGGACAAAGAGCTTCTCCGCATGCCTCCCTCTTTTAATATCTTTTTGTGGACCAGGTTGCAATTAGCATGCTAATGATGCGGTCTGAAACATAAAGATCAAGACAATAGGAGTCCTTTCTGGTTGCCTGAAGATAACAAATAACCTTTAACAATAATTACCAGATGAAATGGTAAGAAAGTACAACGTTTATCATGTGACATTTTTTAATCTGCAAAATACTTGAGTTAGTCTTTTTCTTTATGCATTTGAGCCCTATGCCTTCCTCTAGCTTATTTTGGTTATTAACATGCTTGTCTCTTTTGAAAGCATATTGTGGTTATCTAAGTATTCTCACTACCCTACTTGACGCTGTGGCGTGCTGGTTAAGTTGGGAAGAAGCTAATTTAGGACTCCGGGTGCTGTGGCTTTGTTATAGCAATGAGAGATCAAACAGACCCTGAAAACTGGGATCCAGGAAGAACAAGAGTAACATCACACTGGTTTCCAGGGTAAACCTGGTGTTGGTAGCATTGGTTCAAACTCAAGATAATGAGGAGTTTGTAATAGCCCCTTTAAAACCATACAGTTTCTCACACATGTGGACTAGATTATGCAGTGGGAATCTGCTGGACTGGGCTGGTCTGTCCCTGAGGTGTGGAGATGAGTAGAGTGTGAGTATTATTACAGGTAGTAGACGGGCAACAACAAGGCCGATGTGAACCACTAAAAAGGATGAAAGGTAACCCCTGGCAGAGGGCAGGTAGAGGGGATTGGCGTCAGAGGGGGTTGGGAGAGAACACTGCTGGGGTTCAAAGCACCTATGTGAAGACACTGGAAGGGCCCCTGCTTCACTGTTCTGTCAGACAGGTTAAGCAAAGGCATCCTGAAAAGAAAAAAAGACAAAAGCAACAACAGCACACACTCACCTAGTCTCAGCACTTGTTGAAGGAGCCCAGACAGGCCCAGACGAAACCCTACAGCGTGAGCAATACCCCAGCCCCCTGCATGCTCTGCCTCAGGCTACAGCTCCAGACAGACAGACAGACAGACCCAGCCTCTACCCCTCTCCCTCCTCCCCATGTCCTCTCTCTTTTCCTATCGCTCACTGCTTGCTCATTGTTTTTCTCTTTATTTGTTCATCGGTCAATCTAAGCCAGTTGAACTGATTGCTAGTATCTGTGTATGGTTATGGATTGTGTGTCTCTGTTAAACAATACGTTTTGTTTCACATTTGGCAAATATGTTCAAATAAATAAATGTAACTAATGTATGTTACTGTGCTAAAGTCTTAGGCACCTGAAATTGAAACTAAAGGGATTTATTTGGGTAGTAAGAGTTTAATTGGAAATAATACATTCACTGATGAGCCGAAACATTATGACCACCTGCCTAATATGCTGTTGTTCCTCCACGTGCTGCCAAAACGGCGCTGACCCGCCGAGGCATGGACTCTACAAGACCCCTGAAGATGTCCTGTGGTATCTAGCGCCAGGACATTATCAGCAGATTCTTCAAGTCTTGTAGGTTGCGAGGTGGAGCCACCATGGATCGGACTTGTTTGACCAGCACATCCCACAGATGCTCAAAAGAATTGAGATCTGGGGAATATGGAGACCAGGGCAACACCTTGAACTCTTCGTCATGTTCCTCAAACCATTCCTGAACAATGTGTGCAGTGTGGCAATGCGCAATTATCCTACTGAAAGAGGCTACTGCCATCAGGGAATACGATTGCCATGAAGTGGTGGACCTGGTCTGCAACGTTGTTTAGGTAGGTGGCACATGTCAAATTGACGTCCACATGAATTCCCAGACCCAGGGTTTCCCAGCAGAACGTTGCCCAGAGCATCACACCCTCCAACAGCTTGTTGTCTTCCCACAGTGCATCCTGGTGCCATCACTTCCCCAGGTAAACGGCACACACATTTACGCGGCCGTCCAAGCGATGTAAAATAAAACGGGACTCATCAGACCAGGCGATCTTCCACTGCTCCTTATGGTTGTGACCATTAAGCTCTATTTTGGTCTTGTCACTCCAAGTTACAGTGTGCCAGAAGCTGTGAGGTGTGTCAAGGTGTTGTCGGTCATATTGTTACCAGGCTTTTTTTGTTGCTTTGGCACAGTAGGCTTCTTTCTGGCAAGGCTTCTTTCTGGCAACTCGACCATGCAGCTCATTTTTGTTCAAGTGTCATGGTATTGTGCTCCTTGAAACAACAATTTTTTTGCATAATCAGTCATATTTTCAAAATCAATGCCAACATTTCACAATTTCTGCCAGGGTATGCAAACTTATGAGCACAACTGTAGTTCAACCTAGATTCATATTTGGGTGATATAACACTTACCCTGTGTTCTTGAAGCTTTTGTGGCTCAGTCCCTTATAATTCTATGAGGAGGGAGTAAGAGTCTGTGAATTATCTGTCAAAATATCAGCCAACTGAGCAGTGCGGTCAGTTCATTAACCAGCTGACAGGACTATTAATATTAGTTTGCCTTTTAATCCCTTAGCACCGAATCAGAGCTACCCAGGGAGATGTGAGGTGGGTCAGCTTTTAGAGGGACATGCTTTGAATTGTAATGGGCTGCAGGATGGTAGATAGTCTACAATATAGAAATGGGAATTATGACACTGTTGCTTGTTTTGTAACAAGAAAAGGAACGAGGCAAGCCTAGTTCAGCCGGCCTGCGATTATAAGGGATGAATGTTGTTGCCCTTGCTGGAATCAAACCTGGGTCTTCTGTGTGACAGGCTTATGTCTTTAACCACTACACCACTAAGCAATACACATGCTGGGTGTCAGTATAGCATCTCACCAGTAGATCATTCTGTCATGCATTAACGTCACGCCAAGTTTCAATATTTCGCTAGACACCATTAAGCATTTATACTGACTAACGTTTCCTATTAAGTTTACTTCCACCACAAATAGCATCTATGAACTGTATGGCTTTTGCCACTGGCCATTTTAACAGCTTATTAGCCAGTAATAGGCTTACTAGTATCTACTAACTTACTACTTGGAATAGTCATAAGAATTGAGCAATTGCTAGCGAGACTGAAGATGAACTTAACACAGCCAAAGCTATTTCATTTCATGGCACAACAACTTTCGCTTTTCTTTTGATGGTGAACGACATTGATACAATAACTATCAATATACAGTCGGTCACGATAATTGGCTTTTTCGCCAAGTGAAAAGACGAGAGAATCAGCAAAGTTTTTGACTATCCTGAACAAATCCTAATCCATAATTTGTTTTGTGTTATTTCATTTCATGGCACAACAACGTTCATTTTACTTTCGTTCGTAAATGACATTTGATACAATAACTATCGATATAGGTGACTTGACTTTTTCGTCCTCTTTTACTGTGCAAGGGGTTGTGATCTACTGTATATTACCCCAAAATACATGCACGGATGCGTACTTTGAATATCCACCAGAAATATTCACAATATAACCGCAAAACAGTTTTATTTTAGGCTTACTATAACGTAGCTAGTGAAGGTTGTAGCCAGTCAAGTTTTTGTCTATCCTGAACAAATCCTAATGCATAATTTGTTTTGACGGTAACAAAGCTCAAACACCGGTCCCTTGCATGGCAGTCCACGTCTCCAACCACTACGCTATTTAACAAGGGATAGTCACTTACTCACTCACTCACTCAGTTAGAGACATTCGCACTTCTTGGCCAGCTCTGTTTACGTGGTCCGGCAAAAACTTTAGAAAACCGTAGACATTCATTAGCCCTAAGATAAAATTTCATTTGATGATATACCACTGCAATTATTTTCATCATATTTACACGTTGTGTGAATTTGGTTACTGCCATGTACATTATTTTTGTTTTTGCTTCATGTAAGAACCTGAGGCCACTGAAATAAACCAAGATTGCATGGTATGCAGTCATGTGAACAAGTAAGTACAACCCCTGGAAAGTTGTCTTCTACATGGATATTTGAGATAAATTCCAACCACATTCATTATTAAAGGTTATAAAATTTAACATATAACAAAACTTGGAGACTATTTATGCAATAAAAATTCAACAAAGGCAATTTGTTTATGCAGAAATAGTTTGTTAAGCTCTATATTTGCCATGACATAAAATGGACAAAATTAGAATCAGGTTCCCCAAAACAGGTGCAAAATGATTAGGAAGTCCTTAGAGACATACTTTGGAGTGTCCAACCTTCCATAAAGATAAGAAACTCAGTCTGGTCTTCACCCTATTAGTGTGTGGTAACACATCACGTCAAAAGTAAAAGGCCCTAACAAGAAAGATTATTGATGTCCTTGAGTCTGGTTGGGGTTAAAATGCCATTTCCACACCATTGGAAGTACATCATTCCTCTGTCCGACAGGTCTACAAATGGAGAAAAGTCCAGGCCACTATCTACAGTACATAGGACAGGTCACCCCACCTAATATACAAATTATGACGTTTTGTAAACACACAAGAGGAGCATCCAGTACACAAAAGGCCACAGCAAGATGGCGATACACTTAGCGATACACTTTAATCGGGCATAGGTGAGAGTCAAGCGTGTTCCGGTTTTTCTCAACTCATTCAAACTATCTCCTCGGCTACCCAGGCTGACCTGGTTTTATGGGCAGAGTAACAAGAACAGTTATTGACAAAATATGTACTGACTTGTCCTCCGCCCGTACACACCAGACAGACTGAGGTTGTCTGGAGAGTCCTGAAGTGAAGGCAGCCTGAACGTTCACATGATGCATCTATCTTGTGGAACACAGGATGAAATACATAGGCATTTATCGTACTCGTTGCTTAATACTTTGAAATAACATCTAAATTCATTAATACTTTGGTAGTACACAAAATGTTGCAACAGTGCCCTCAGTTGCTGTCACGTCATATTTATACGCCGGGGAAACAGAAAAATGTATTCTGTCTTAAATGTTTATTTTCATTTGGATTTAGATTGGAGATTTTGTTATACATTATAGTCCGTGTTTGGGAATTTGTTCTTGCAAAGCATGTATACATTAAATCAAACTATTATATTTAGCGGGCTTTTTTTAAAAATGTTATTGTTGTATGCTTGTAGAAGGGTCAGTTTTATTTGATAGTAAGCATGGTGTATAACAGGTTTTGACGCATTTATTGAGTTGAAGCTGCTGTTTCACTGTGATGTGTTGTTTCATCTCCCAAAGCCTATTGTTTTGTGACACATTTGCTTCTGCGTGATTGACCTCTCTGTCTTCTACTCTGCGACTCAATAGCAGAGGCCAATTTGGCTATGGAAAATGGATTTAAAACTAACCCAGCAGTTAGTGCACAAGCACCAGTGAAGCTTTTCTGGGGAATTGATATGCATCTTCTGTCAAAAAATCTAATCTAGCAACTGAAATTGGCACATTTCTTTTGAGCCCCTCCCGGATAGTTTGACATGTTACTGCAACCGGTATTGGTGTTTTACTGTAATAAACGACTTGTTCTGTGGTTTGTGGTGACTTTTGATAGGTTGTGGGCTTTTGTTGTGCTGTAGACTTTCAATAATGTAAAAATGCATCCCTGCTTCTTTCCTGTCGTACTTGGAGTAATTACTGATCTGCCATATTCAAACATAATTTGATTGGAAAAATTCTACTATGTTAAATTGGTGATTACCCCAAAGAGAAAAGAAGGAAAGGAGGGATTGAAACCAGGTCCTGTTTGTCCTCAATCAGGTGGAGGACCGTGAGGCCTATGTCCAGAAGCTGCAGGATACCATCACTGAACTCCACGAGGAAATGACCAGGATGGACCGGGACAAACTGACACAGCTGCAGGAGCTCCACCAGCTGGAGAGCAGGGTGAAGCAGCTATCGGACCAGGTAGGGCCGGGAAAGTATTACAAGCAAGACAATGTCAAGTTCAGGACTGGTAAATTACATTGGTGAACACTTGCCCTCGCCTGAAATTAGGTGTTTCATATATGTTTATTGTGTTTATTCTTTCAAACTCCCTATTTTTTCATGAATGCTGAATTAATTCTTCCAATTTCACGTAAATAATAATAATAATATCCATATTAAACAAACTTGTATTATCCATGCATAGAAAAATATAGTTTTTCCATATTTGTCATTGGTAGGTTCTTCCCTACAGTTTCTACATGGGGAATAGCATAAACAATGTATTTAAAAATCTAGATAGCCTTAGCAGAAAACTATATAATCACTGTCTAGCTACGTTCTCTTTGGGTTGTTTTCATAGCCCATCCTGCCTGTGATATATTGATAACCAAGCAAACTTGGTTGCTTTTTGTCTTGGTACGTGTCTATGGTGTTGGCATAGGACAGAATGAGCAGCCTATGATTAGCCTAGGAGCTATACAAGATAACAGCTGGCATTTTAGCTAACCTTATACAACGTGTGATTCAAAATTCCATATATATATATATATATATATATATATATATATAAATAATATATAGAGTAACTTACTGCTAGTACTAGGTAGCTAGCTTGCTGTTTATGGAGAGTCTACTTGGAGGAGAAAAATAGCTGATAGCACATTGATATTAGCCCGTATGTTCTGCCCTCACCTAAAAGCAGTGTCTATATTTGAGTTGTCTCTGTGTAACGGTTGATGAGGCATGGACACAAGCGCAGGGAGAAAGGAGGACATTTAATAAAATAACTTGAATTATAACACAACTAACTAGAAAGGACAGAACAACCAAAACAAAAGGCATATGCCAAACAAAGACTGACAAGATACACTGGGAAAAGAGGAGCTTAAATAGGAACAGTGATTAGGGAAGAAGGTGAGGGCAATAAACAACAAAACAAGTGTCCGTGATCCGAACGAGGGAGAGGGCATTGGATCTTACTGGCAGGGCAAGCCTGCCATGCCAGGACGTGACATACTGCTGTCAAGTGTCCTTGTTTCAAATATTTTTTTTTTTTTGGTCACCTAATGTTTACAAGAAAATATATTGTATTCTTTTTTTGTCGTTTTTTTATTATGTTAAGACCTTCGGTATAAACACATTATCTTATTTTTTCAAATTTATTAACCGTTTTAAACAAATTCTGTAATTCATTATTTTTTGGACTATTCTATATAGTTTGATAACGACCCAGTAGATGAACTGATGCTCTGGCTGGATGGTGATGCTGCGGAGGAGAATGTGTACGCTAATAGGGTGGGATTCGTATGCTAATGACAAGAAACGGCGTTTGGCTCTGGCTGATACTGTTGGTCTGAAAGGCCTGGTGGTTCTAGTGTTAAATGGGTCATTTTACCAAAATACAAATTTGGGGAGGTGTGGCACATTTTGAAGCATCCATCCAACCCATTCAAATGGAGGAACATGTTATCTAATACAGTCGCTGAAATGGTTAGGGTTAGGGTTTTATGGTAAGGTCATAGGTTTCCCTCAGCAAATCAGAGGAAGCAAAGTTTCCTTCTATGTACAGATCCCCTATGGTATAAATCCCCAGATCTCTCCATAGCTCAAAATTATTATGACAGCTAGAGGGGCAAGGACGGTTTGTCGCAATCGGGAGAAGGCATGATATTGGTCTATGGTCAAAAATGACATTTCCTTTCCTTTCAGATGTCGTATGCAGAGTATAATGGGAGGATACTTATAAAGTAATTTGTCTAGGCTTACAGTTGGGTTGGGTAAACATTACCCATAGATTTTGGTGATGGTTTACAGCCATCATCGGTGGGGAAGACGTCATTCCCCCTGACTCTGTCAAAGGATAACCCATACAAGTCTTTCATCACGTAGACGTGATTGAATTAGGTCATGTCATTACGTGTAGCCTGATTCTGTTATGTTTGTGTTAGCAGCACTATTTTTCTTTTACTGTGTTCAGCGGAATTACGATTACGGTAAATGCATTACCAGAATCAGTGCCATTGTCTTTTTGCAGAGATGGGGTGCCCTAATGAGACAGACGTCACTAAGATGTCTGTAAACATTGAAAGGTTTGTGGGATTGCACGTCAGCATACGACTCAGTGGCTTGGAATGCAAGCAAAATAATTAAACACAAGTCCTCAAATCAGTTCGGGATGCGAAAGAAAATACCAACTTATGTTTTATAATCTATGTTCAACAGCTCAGACCTGCATCATGTGGCAAGGATTTCAGGGAGGCAGAGATCCCTGCACCAACTAGTGACGATCTTGCTGCTTCGGACATCCAGAAGCTCTAGCTCGCCAAGCCTTTCATGAAGCGTTCTCTCAAGAGGCTCGAGTCCCATGCCGGGTCCAGTTGACATTCTGCTTGTATCTTCAGATTGTTTTCCTCAACCATGGCCGTCTTTATGGACTACAACCTGTCCCTGTCCCATTCTCAAGTTCCTACATTTCTTCAAGGAGAGCACCGTCATCCCAGTAAAACCGAGGCAACATGTGCAAATGACAGTTCTCTTGTCACATCAACTGCGATTGGGGAAATGTGTCATGCCACACCGGGTCCTCTCCAAATACAATTTATTTACCATCATGAACATCCTAACCGGAAGCATCAAGGCCTGGCCTGAGAACCGCTCCACACACAAGTTCCCGTAGAGGGTGGTCAAGACAGTCCAACGCCTCACTTGAGCCATCCTCCCTCTCATTCAAGAGATCTCTCTTAAACCATGCCTGACCAAAGCCTGTAGCATTATCAAGGATCTTTCTAACTCCAGCCACGGACTTTTTATTTGCCTACCGTCGGTCAGACAGGGACTGGGTCAAATGATTGGGTGTTTTCCTAAGCGACTGATTTAGAACGATCTTGAACAAGCTTATTTGAGTTTTGTTGTATTTGTCTTTTTATAAAATATTACAAGGGCCAACATTCATAATGAGCATTGATACTGCCTCCCTAACAAAATGGCAGTCAGAGAATATGCTAGAAATTGTATTTAAAGGGGAAATATAATCTTTCGAAAACAATAGTTATTTTTTAAAGGCACGATCATAACCACGTGGCGTTCTTTGCCTGGCTGTACTAATTTCAAGCTAGAGTGCTCTTTCACCATGTCATTTGGAGATACCCAACCCAAAGGTTGTTTAGCATTCAAAGCCCATTTCTATGCACCTTCTGGACAATAATGTATGAAACTAATCTGACAAAGAAATCTCTAACCTGACACAAACCATCTATGATTCTACCCCGCCTTTTTAAAACACTGAAACTTTTGATTCAGTTATATAAAGATATTATAAAGAAAGTTATATAAGATAATTGGTCAAGGTTCGAAATACTTTTGCAAGGCACTGTAAATATTCAACAATTTCACTTGTTGGCCTCCGTACTGGAGGACATTCTTGCTGGCAGCATGCTAAATGCATGCTACCTCAAAACTTTCAACATTGTGTTGTGTGACAAAAACTGCACATTATATTGTCCTCAGCACAAGGTGTACCTCTGTAATGGGCATGCTTTTTACTCAGCTTCTTGATGTGTCACACTTATCATGTGGATGGAATATATTGGCAGAGATTTCCACTCAAAATTTGGGAGAAATCGTTTTGACATACAAAATGACATGAAACATCAGACTAACACTGTTAACATTGCATTTATATTTTTGTACAGTTTATTATTATAGTTTTTTTAATCAATTGTTACTGTCACATAATTTCTAAGCAAAATTAGACAAGGCAAGCCTGTCCGACATCCTTCTCATTCATCCCAGATGGTTCTGAGCTCATTTGCGCCAGCCCCTGCAAGACCCCCGGGCACTGCTGATATGCTGCGACCAGAATTTTACGCGAGGTAGTGATTTAGCCATTCAGCAACCCACTTTCTTCTTTTTTTTTTTTTTTTTTTTTACCATATTCCTACATTATTTATACTGGGATTCTGTAAGTCTCCATCTGCTTTTTAAATAATGAGTCAATTTGTTTTATTTCCATGACTGATAATATTTAGTTCTTTCATAGCTCGTTTTTGAACCTCGTCTAAAGACTTATGGTGAGCAGTATGTTTGGAACATCATATCACAATAAAATTGCAATATTAGTTTTTCAGAATCGCAATGCATTTTGTCACCTAAGTATTGTTATACTGTTGTATTGTCCCTGGCAATTCCCAGTCCCACTACTCCTGTAAAACTCCCGTTGTATTGTGTTCATTTTCATCTATTGTAAGTCGTGAACATTTAACTGCTCATCCTGTTGCTATTAACATTCCTACCCAAGCCTACGCAGTCAAACAAATTAAATTAAGCACTAACTTCCAGACTAACACGTATGTTTATGCCACACAGTATATTTGTGTGGGATCTCTGTGGCTTCATGGGTTGGAGAATGTGATTGTGCTGTTGAGTTGGAGCTTTTTGAGAGCAGTGTTTGTCAAGAGGGCCTCTAATGACGGCATATGTGCCCTTAGATCTGATGGGCCCGGACCAGCCTGAATAGCGGCTCTGTCACCCCCCCCCCCACCCCCTCCAAAGAAGAGCCAACTATCTCTTGACATCTCCACACATCTGGCAGGCAGCCCAGAGACCATGATGGGAGTCAATTCAGTCTAATGAATTGTAATATTGTGTAATTTGAATCAGGCAGTAATTCTGTATAATTACCTTTTAATTTCTGGACAGGATTAGATTGCAATTATGTCTGCAGCAGAAAAAGTTCAAGTAGGGAGCTATACAGGTCCTAGAAAGAGGGCTTTTTAGAGTTCCTTTTGTTTGCGTTTAATATGGAAATTGTGTGAAAATAATGAGACAACTTCTCCTCATTGCTTATTGAATTAGGGAGGTCAGGCACAATGAGTTATCTGTAATTATATGGACATAGCCTCAGAGATGGTAGATTGGCCTATTAGATGAGATCCTGTCTGTGATGAGTTTTTATTTTTTTTCTCTGGTGGATTGTGACCTTCAAATCATTGTACATGTTAGTCAGTTAGTTAGAACCTTCCTGGTTGTTGATCACAGTCTTCTTGTCACAGAAGACTGTGACAAGTTGATCACAGTCTTCTTGTCACAGAAGACTAACTGCTCTCCTGTTTGGCTGCTTTGGGATTGAGAAGGCAACAGTCTCAGCCAGATGGACAAGAGAAGAGAGGCACCATAGAATACAGATTTAAATGAGAAGTATGTTCCAGTTATTCATTTTGGTGTTTTAAAGAGAAAGCATTATCTTTGTGTAAGAGTAGAGGACTTTGATGCGGAACAGAATATTTTAACAATGAAGGAGCAGGGTAGCCTAGCGGTCAAGGCTAGTAAACAAAAGGTTGCTGGTTCTATTCCCTGAGCTAACAACGTTTAAAAAATAGTTTTTTTCTGTCCCTAAGCGAGACATTTTCTGTCCCAAAGCGAGTCCCAATTTGCTCCCATGTTGTTGCTGTAAAAATGAATCCATTCTTATATACTTGCCTGGTAAAATAACGGTACAAAAGGAATCTGTCGTATTCTGGTCCTCCATTTTAGCAGTCTTTCACTCTCTTCACCTCCCCTCTCATCTCTTTTCCTTGTCTTCTCTTTCGTTCTCATCTCCCTCTCCCTCAGTGTGGAGGAAATGCATTGGAAAGGAAAGCCAAAGTCACACACCATTAGTTTGGTGGTGGTGGCTGCTGCAGAAAGCCATTACTCTTCCCTGACAGTATCAAAGGAAGAAGCGGAGCCGGGGCGCGCCAATCCCCTCACTCTCACTCGCCATGCGCCACTCGTAGGAAATTGCCTCATACTTCAGCGGGCAGGAGGTGACACGTTGGCGACACCCACGCATGTGTCACTTTCGGGGCCCAGGGCCTGGGTGGGAGCGGGCACCGGTGTCACAGACAAATGCTGCCTGGGGAGCAGTAGAGGAGAGCTGCCCAGGGAAGGCTGCTGAGTTGGGGTCTGCACAGGGAGGGAACTGCGTTGGATTGTCAGGCAAGGATGGGCTGGAAATAGTGCTACCGATAAATGGGTTCTTAGCCTCACAAACATTCTTTTACCACTAGTATTGACACGGTTGAACCCATCTACTGAAAGGACTGGATGGATATGGATAATTGTGCCATTGAGCTAGTATATTTTGCAATTCACATTTATTTACATTTTTTTAATGAATTTTGAATGACGCATTTGTTTCATGCCTTTGTTATCTGATTTGTGATTATGGCCAAAGATCAAGTCAAAGATCAGGACGTGTTTTCCTAAGCATATTCCACCAGGACATTCTGCTTCATTTCGCACTGCTCTTTCAACCATCAATTAGGCTTCAACCAAAACGCTAAAAAAGGGCTCCTCAGGCTAACAACTACAGTTGAGCTTACCGGCGTCCAGCCCACCACAACGATTTTCTAGAGCGCAATGTGGTGAGGTATATCTCTGTCCAATCATCCCCAGTGCCTTAGACCACTGCGCTACTCAGGAGCCTCCTATTTGATGAAGTTTGGCTTGAGTGTTCCTACAAAACAGTTAGGAAAGAATCAACATAAATACATCAATGAGTAGAAAATACTACTATTGCAAGAAATAGCCTTTTAGCAATCAAACATTAATAGCTAGCTGATTTACTTTGTGTTGTTGTTTTTGAAATTAAGAAATGTAATCTCCCTCCTGGGATTGTGGAGGGAATGTCTTCCAGAGCTGAGGGCCCACAAGAAGATAGTTAGTTTACCACATGGGGGATATAGACAGAAGGATGCAGAAGAACCCAGGGAAAGTGGTTGGTGGTGGGTGTGTTTCTGGTTTCTGCCTGAAGTCTGGAGCCCAGGGACTGCTCTGTCTGCTGCCGCTCGGATAGAGCCGCCCAACAATGAATCCAGTGTAGTGGGGCAATGCTTTGGGACCCCTCTCCAAGAACACGGTAGGGGCCTTGAAGAGGGACACGTGTACACACACGCACACTACCACACGCACACACTACCACACGCACACACTACCACACTCACTCACTCGCGCTTCCACACACACACACTTCCACACACACACGCTTCCACACTCACACACGCACACTTCCAAACATGCACACTTCCGCACTCACGCTTCCACACTCCATTCCTGTCAAGAGCTGTTATGCCTCTGACCTTGTCTATAAAGGAGAGTGTTTTGTGGGCAGTCTTCCCTGAATATGGAGAAGTCTTCGCATATTCAGTGCCTATTGACACTCAGTACATTATTAGGAACAACAAGTTTTCACCAGGATGTTACTAATCTATCAGCAAAATATTATTCAGTCAAAAGAGCAAATATATTATTTATTCAGATCATCAAAAATATGATTAATTCTAAACAACCAGAACACCAGGGCCCATACATTCCTTGGTATTATTATAGATTTGACTAAAATGTTGTTTATGAGTTACTAAAGCCTTTATCAGTTTTATAGCTACAGTATAACCAGTTGCCGGCTTGTCAGCTGTTGGCAGATGAGACAATGTAAATTGTGTTGTTTGAGAGAGAATAGAAAGCTAGAAGATTTATGCTGTTCCATCACACCCCGTCTCTGTGCAGACCGCTTCAGAGCACCAATGTTTATTGCCATTCTAAAGCAGGCTTTGCTGTGATTGTGTGTGCTCTACGTCCCTTCCCCTTGTCTTGGCTGGGCTTTCATTTTCTGCAGGGCTGGGGGGATTGCTCTGTGCTGCGTCTCTGTGATTAGAGAGAGTGAGAGGCAGAGTGCTTCTCAGCATGACTCTGTTTTATATTCATCAAAAGAGCTGCCTTTGATTTGCTCCCTCTTTGACGTGTGACAGTGGCGCGGGCTGCTGCACCGCACAGCCGCCGACGATGCCGTGCACTTACCACTCCTCCCTTCCCTTCACCACCCTGCTACACCAGCAAAAAAAAACTCCCCTCGGCAGCCCAACCCTCAGGCTGCACGGACATCTTTTTAATTTTTCTATTATTATTAATATTGCCTCTTTTCACTTAAATAGGCAGACTTTCTCCAAGGTCACTGGGTAAGATTTACAGAGCTGAGAAGTCCCCCCACCCACCCCTTCACGTTTTTCCCTCCTCTCGGAGTAGTTACCCGGAGAGGAGCCTGTGGACTGATAGGGCTGCAGAGAGAGAGGGAGACAGGGGGAGGACGAGCGAGAGAAGGAGCTCGAGGACCGGATGATGGGTTGTGATGAGAAGCTCATCAAGGCTCTGTCTGTCTGAATGGGACCATGTCAATTTCCTTGGAATGGAGGAAAAAGCTTTTGCTGATTACAAAACAGTATTGAATAATGTTTTTTTTCTCGCTGTGACCATTTACTAACCATGCCCTGCGTAGAATTGGAATTCCAGTTGCCTTTTTTCTCTTGCTGACGTCCAGTGGCCAACCTGTTGTACATTAACCAGTATAGGAAGTGAATATGGCTTTTGGTGGGGTCTCAGATAAAACTAGTCTGGAAGACTTGTCCTGTGGCTGGAGGTCATGTCACACTGTCTGTCTCCGTGACCTTCAGCGGTAGTAGTGTGGTAGTACTGTAGTAGCTGAGAGAAGGCCTCTGCCGTTTCCTACCTTTACTCAGGAGCCCACCCTATTATACCAACCTCGTCCAGCAGATCACTCAATTTTGCACAGTCTGTGTTGGCTCAGACTAACATCACATACACACTCTCACACTCACACACACTTGCTCTGCTCCTCAAACACTAGCCCTCTTGGCATCAAGCAGAACATACACACACAAACACACACACACACACACACCTGTGTTTGAACAGGGCCACTCTGTGCCGCAGAGACCAGCCTGGTTATTAACAGTGTAAATTATTAAAGCAATTTCCAACTCTGCAAACAGTGGCAGGGAGCATGGAGCAGAGCCAGGACAGACTGTGCGTGTGAGATCGGGGGGGCAGACAGACCGAGGCCATTTGCCTGCTGCTTTATCCCTGCAGTGGCCCAGCCGACAAGGTCACACACACACCCAAGGTTAGCTCGGTTTGAGGGAAACATGCTTGTGTAATATTTCACCTTCACCTTGATATCATATATACACCCACACATACAAGCACACACTCACACCTCCTAGTAACTGGAAGTCAGAAAGGTTCCAATTTGCATTTTTCATGTAGGACAGCAGAATGAAATGTGACCTGAAGCAGTGGTCTCGGCCGTTCTCCACGGCTCCAAATGGTTTTGACGATGCCCCACACTTCACACCCATGTGGCCTTTGACCAGAACCCGTCCGTGTTAGACTTCCTATCATGTACTGTATGCACTGGGACGGGAAGGCTGGCCTGTCGCATCTACAGAAATGCATGGTGCAGTCTTGGTGTCCTCTGGCCAGCAGGGATACGGAACTACATATTGGGCTGCGTGTTGAGGCTGAGATGGGAATTTGGTTACATTAACTCCGCTTCCTCTGCTGCCTGTGTTTCAGTAAAGCCTCCCCCGGAAAACAAAGTCATTTAGTATTAGCTCTCACAGATTGTTTCTCAGACCACCGATGGCGAAACTGAAAATCGACCATGCAGTAAAATAGATGCCGTGTAGTCATGGATGATAATATAGGGATGTAATTGGCTTTTGAATGTAGATAATTCCATGTTCAGAAGGTCTTCTCCTGACTGCTCAGTGTGTTGTTAACAGGCCGTGGTGGTTGGACATCAGTTTGATGGGAGCGTTATGTCCTGTCTGGCTTTTCAAGGTGACATCCCCAGACTCCTAGATTTCCTGTCCACATGCGTGATGAAACCTTTGATCAGCGGACATCTCCCTAATGGTCTCTCAGTGAGCTGCCAGCCATCCTACAGAGCACTCAGGAAACCCTTGGCCCTGTCATTTCAGATGTCCTCTGCCCCACTAAGGCAGGTAGCCGTTCACCCCCTCGGTTGGCCTGGTGCTCTTGACAGAAAGAAAGAGGGAGATGAGAGCGCTGAAGAGAGTATTAAACTCTGCCACGCAGCACTTTGTGTCAGAGAGGGAAGGTCTGCCGTGCGCTCCACTGTAATCTCTGGAGCCATGCTGCGGTGTGTAAGTGTTAAGTTGATACCAAGTTTTGGGCCACTGTGGATCTCTACTTCTGAAGCTCTACTGCCTAAACCCCATAATCCAGCTCCAAGGGAGACGCTCGGGTTAGTTATGCGTAAATGTCCTGGAGATTGACTGTCTCTTTCCTCTTCCCCCTTTCCTCTCCTCTGTTGTTCCCCGTGTTCCTGAGGCTCTCTGGCCCTGCAGGGCCCTCGCGTGGCTCCGAGTGATCCCGGCGTTTATCCTCCCTGCGCTCCGTGTCTCTCACTGGGGAGGAATCAGGGATCCGTGGGGCCCCACTGTCTGTCGCCCACGGGGCCCAGTGGCCCTCTGCGTATTTCCATGGAAAAACTGACTTACTGTTTTAGTGTCTGTCCTCCTGCCTGACTTCCTGCGTAACTTAATGTAACACGTAGTAATAAAAGAACTGTGTAACGTGCCGTCACGCGCCTGGAACCAAATGGAAGAGGTAACACAGGCCTGTAATGATATGTTGTAGTCATGGCAAACAAAGGGATTTTTTTATTTCCAAATGTAGTGACACAGGTTATTTTTCCTTATCCATCATTTAGCTCAGCCATTTTCCCTCTGCATCTTCCTCCATGCTGCATCGCCCCAGTTTGTGTCTGTGTGTCTGTGCCTTGTCTTCACTATGAGACAGCGGCAGTTATCAGTGTAACTACAGCAAAGCAAAGCACGTTGAGAGAAAGATGTTGGGAGCTCATTTTGTTTGTTTTCCTTTTTAAGGGCATATTGTGTTTTATTTCTAGTTGCTTTGTGTATTATTAAGATAGGGGTTTGTTGTGAATTGCTGTCGTGTCATTGGTTTATCTTTGTCAGTGTGCTTCGATGTTGTCTGCTCTCCCTCCCTAGCGCTGTGAAGTCAGACTTTTTGATGGGGCTCTTGACACAGCCAGCATTTGGCAGCAGATACCCTTTGTTCTCACAGGGAAAGGTGCCGACGGCATTCAGATGCATTAAACAGGAAAAGGTAGGCCTATCAAATTCAATATTTCTCTTCAGATGAAGAAACAGATATGTATTTGTGCACATGGCATGAAGCAAGATCCCTCCTCGCTCCTGGATGTGATGAAGTAAACATGCAGTATAACCGTTAAAGTGGAGGAGCATTAACTGGCAGACACCACACCCAGCCTAATCTTATCAGTGACACCAACACATATCAGGGAGAATCTCTTAGTTTTGCAGAATTGAGCAGATCACGATAAGTCTCTGGGAAAGAAGAAATCCCCTACATGGAAACACCTGGCCCTGCCTTAGAGTAGCTTTGAGGAAGCCAGCCAACTGGATGCGTTTATTTGCTAGTGGTCAGCATTTGGCCTATGGTCTGGGATTATCTGAGGGACTGTTGACCTGGGAGCAGGCAGAGCGTGATGTGATCTAACTGAGTACTCGGAGCGGGGTTGAGAAAGGCTTGCTTTAAGTTGACTTGCACAGGCCTGAGTTGGGGTTGGGTGAAGGTAGTCTGAGTTGGGTTGGGTTTAGGTTTCCTGGTTTGGGTTGGGTGAAGGTAGCCTGAGTTGGGTTGGGTGAAGGTTTCCTGGGTTGGGCTGGGTGGAGGTAGCCTGCGTTGGGCTAGTCCCCATGGAGTTTGCTGTGTTCCACCTCATCTCCAGAGTCTGGGCCTTGTTGAGCCTTTGTATAAAGGAGATCCACACACTTTTTATATTGCGAGTAACTGGGTTTATACTGGGCAGAAATGTAAGTGTTCATGTGTGACTACAAACAAATATAATTCTGTGTGTGATGAATGCATGTGATTATTTGGTGATTTGTGTGTGTGTGTGTGTGTGCGCGCGTGCGTGCATGCGTGCGCGCGTGCGCGTGTGTGTGTGAGTGATTGAGACAGTGTGAGTGATTGTGGAGGGGTGAGCCTGGTCTGGCTGTGGACGTGATTGTGTTGTGATGAGGTCTCAGTGGTGCGCCCTGCTCCGGTGCCGTGCATCCCCATCGCTTTCCCAATTGGACAGCTGATGGGATCTCACATGGAATGTGTGTCAGTGTGAAACGCCGCCATATACATAACAACCTCATTTCTCTTCGCCATCTCTTCAGCAGTGCCTCCCTCCTTCCCGCTCTCAACACTGTTTTTCATTCCTTCCCCTTTCCCCTTTTTCTCTCTCTCATCATCTTTTTTTCACTCTTTTTCTTCATTCATCTCTCCATTTATTTATTTTCCCCCTCTCCTCCAACTCTCTCTCAGTCAGTTCATGTTTCTTCCCATTCTTCTGGCAGGGTTCACAGGTAGTGCTTACTCCAACCATTCCCTAACGGTGGTTTGTCATACATTTGGTCCCACGCTGTCTGCAAGCCGGTAGTGGCTAGCGCTCCCTGGTGTCTCCGGGGCGGAGATAGTGGGCTAGCCAGTTTGAGGAGACCGGAGGAACACACTTAAACACACTTGATCTTTGCTCTCAAAACACTGCGGTGTCCAGTGCTAAGCACCACTAAACCACTATGGTCTGCTTCAGGTGGTCTGCTTCAGGTGGTCTGCTTCAGAGACGGAAAGACTGAGAGGGGAAGAGGGAGGGAGAGAGTGAGAGATTGAGGCATTGAATGAGCCATGGCTCTGTGGAGCAGCATGTATGTAGTCTAGACATTCTCCTCTCTCCAGTGGTCAGTTTGGGATGTTTATTCTCCTATCAGAGACTCGGCCATAATGACGGAGGGTGTTGGAGGATGTGTGCCGGTCTGGTCATCTCTGTGTGTGTGTGTGTGAGCATGTGTGTGTGAGCATGTGTGTGTGAGCATGTGTGTGTGAGCATGTGTGTGTGCCGCAGATTGCAGCAGTATGGGAAATAATGGATACAAAGTACCTCAGAGAAATGGCTCCCTAATTTGATAGCTCCTGAGGTTGCAGGCTGTTTGTTTGACTGAGCTGGGCTCCATATGCACATGTTGAGAGGGCTTGATTTACAGAGAGAGACGGAGGTGTTTGTATGGTGGAGAATGCAGTGACAGTGCTTGGTAGGGGTCTGGTGAAGCAGCACCCTTCCCCCTGATGGGTGGAGCTCATCCATCTCCCTCAGACTTTGTGCAGTTTGAAGAGCATTTCTCATAACGGGTCACTCGCTCATCGTTATCACCAGCAGCCCGTTGGAAACTTTCCAGAACTCTGTCTGATGCTCTACCGCAGTGACACACTTCCCGTCACCCAGCAAGCCACCACATCACGACACTGGAAGCCAAAGCTCGGCACACCAGCCCCCAGTGCATGAGCCATCACTCACCGCCGCGCCCATTTACATCCATTTATCTGGCTGTGTCAACACGAGACAGTGTGGAAGCGGTTGTGTTTATTTGTATATATTGCTCTCCATATATCATCATACTGTGTATTGTGGATATTTGTATTCATCAGTGTCACTTTTGGAGAGTAGAGCTGCTATGCTGTTTTATTACCTTACAAATGCACTCTGTGTTATGTATGACCTCAGCACTGGTTGATTTTTATCTGGTATAGGCATATGGTTTATGAAAAAAAGAAACGATGACGGGAAATTAGAATTCCAAGAGTTCCTTTGCAGACAACATCTCCATTCTGTAGTTTAAACCATCTGCTCTAACATTCATTCGCTGTAGGCTAATACTTGGACTAACATGTAGTGCCATGAACTGAAACTGATTGAGGGCAAATGGTTAATATGCCGAGTGGCTCTGCATGGATGCTAAAACTTAAAGAATTATCATTGACAATTCAATACAGTGGTGTTTTTGTCTTACAGTAATGTAATGCTATTCGGTTCTGTTCTACAGCCTAAAATACTGTATTATTAATAATGTAATAATGTGATCCTGCAGACATTGATTTAGCTTTGATCTAACTACATACAATTGGTACCGTGTGATCTAAAAGTAGAGCAGAGATTGTGTATAGATGTCACATCCTGGTGTAGATCCAACTCCCTCTCACCATCATTTGGATCATGGACACCTGTTAGTTGTTATTGCCTCACTTGTGTTCCTGATCACTGTCCCTATTTAAGTTCCTTCTTCCCTAGTGTTTGGTTTCATGATTTGCTTCTCTTGTCACTGTAACGCTGTTTCTTTTTTCATGTAGTTTCTCTTTGTTTTTTCAGGGAGAACAGAGGGCTTTTAATAAAAGTACTAAGAAATAACAAAAACAGAAACTGCACACAAAAACCAACAATGCTACGGAGCCATGACCGACAGCAAAACTAGGGAATGAGGAACACAGGTGAGGCGATAACAACAAACAGGTGTCTGTGATCCAAATGAGGGAGAGATGGGGGTTGGATCTCACTGTGCCCGCCCATATCTGTAGAGAATTAACACATGGGCAGAAACTCTGGGAAACTCTGGTTTCTTAAGCTTCGGCCCAAGTAGCGATGACAGATCTTATTTCATGCACGTTATTGACTGGCTTCAGGCACATGCTAAACTCCCTGACTATAGACACAGTCATATAGAACATTTGCTTTACATCTATGGTCAAGCTAATGCCATATTTGCTTTATAAAAAGTCTTAAATGCATTAATCAGCTTAAAATACGTACATGAAATTGAACAAATCTGGGAGTGTTCTTTAATCATTGTGCAGTACATACTGCACCGTCATTGCAGATGCATTGAGAAACGTGTGGGTTTTAGTATTAGGTGTGTTTGCATGAACTACTTATCCTGAGCAAACCAAAGCTGTTATATTATTCATCAGCCAGACACTGTACCAAATATCCCTGCAGCAAAATGGAGCTGCGGCAGCCGCATACAGGCAGGCAGGAGACACTTAGTCACATGGACAGAGCAGGAGCTATAGCAGCCCCTCCAATTCTCCTGGGCATTGACGCTGGGTGACAATGGAATTCATTTCCAAAGGCTAGAGCGTGTTTTGTGTGTGTGTGTGTGTGTGTGTGTGTGTGTGCGCGCGTGCGCATGCGCGTGTGCGTGCGTGCGTGCGTGCGTGCGCGCGCTTGTGTCTGTGCACGCGGTGACAGGGCTGTGGTAATGAAGCTCGGCTGCAGCCCACTTTAGTATTAAAGGCACATCTCCCTTCCTTTAAAAGCAGTAAAGCATGCTGGGACGCAGTGAAATGTTTACAGTGCTGTGGTTGGCTCCTGCAGCCGGGCTGGCCGTGGAGGATATTACTGCAGCTTGCCTCTAATCACTCATCCCTGCCCATCAATCAGGACCCCAGCGCCACCCTCCACCACAACGCTCCTAAAGCACCGCATCGCAAGGACACTTTTAATGCCTTCCCACTGCGCTTAGAATGATCAGGCCTAGTTATGTATTTTTTTCCATTATTCATTATTTGCATCAGGGAGCCATAAATATGTCAGGTTGTAGTTGGGTCTGTAACTTTTGATACTGTTGTAGGTTGGCTGAGGTGGAGCTCTTGGAGTAAGTGGAAGGTTCCGGGGGGGTTTAGGAAGGACACTGGGGTCGTAGGGAGTGAGCCAAGAGGTGTGAAACCGGAAAAATGAAGCACACTTAACAGAGTTACACAGTCACAGCCCTTCATACATAACCTCAATGACAAAATAGGATTTATTCACCATTCAAGTGGGAAGATTATCTTTAGCACAAGCTATCCACTTTACTTTTTTGGGATGAATGCAAGTATGGCTGTTGGAGTGTAAAGTGACTTCGTTTTTCCCCTCCTTTTTATCAGGGCTTGGTTATGCTTATGGTCGGTGACTCCATGTTATTAGGAGACAGTAGTATGTGCCAGTTTATCCTAAGCCTGTGCAGCTGTTGGTGCCTGATTTGAACTCCATTCTGGTGAGGATTGCCGTCACACACAATCATCACATTGGATTAAAAGTTGTTGTGATTTTAAGTACTCAACTCCCTTGCCAAAATCAATAATGCCAGTCAATAGCTGGACCTAGTGCTGCGTTCTGTCTGCTTCCCACCAGCAAGGCTGTGCTGTGCTGCTGTAGAAGCCACCCTATCCGGCCTCCACAGTCACACACCCTAACAAAGACAGATTTCGCAAAACAAACTTAGGCCGTATCTGTTTTTATCTTAAAATTTTCGCTCCTCTGGTGAATCTATATCTACTGTAACTGTTACATGCATGTACGCTGCAATGCTCATTTCAGTAAACTTCTAATTTAAAAGAGCTAGATGATACGTGGCTGGACCAATGGTTTTGGTAAACTGTAATTTGACAGACAGTTATAAATTGTTAGAGTTACTGGAGTTCAGGCACAGCAAACTAGCAAAAAACAATAGTGGAATATTGTGAAAGTTGTACACTATATAGTCAAGAACCATCTTACCATATGTAACTGAATAGATCCTTTCCCCCTTTACCATTACCAATATGCCATGACTACTGAAAGATCTGTAACAAGCATTATTAAAGGTTACAAATAAAGATTCTGATAAATGCAACAGTTCAACAATGGATGTCATTGTACTGGCGCCACTGATACCGCTCTCCATCATCGAGGTGCCCTTTAGAAGGGTGGGCATGGACATTGTGGGGCCAGTTACGGGAGCTGTTCCTGCTGATCAGCTTGATGGGGATCACCGAGCACCACATCACAGACCAGAGCACATCTTCATCAGACCAGAGCACCTCATCACAGACCAGAGCACATCTTCGTCAGACCAGCGCACATCTTCGTCTCCAGGCCGATGAAGTCAGTTCCTCCGTGTGCACCTCCTGTGCTCCTCCATCTCCCCTCAAAATGGTTTGGTGGAATGTTTTAACCAATCTCTGAAGAGTATGTTAGACCGGGTGATAACGTAGGACGGTCCCAGTTGTACTTACTGTTTGCGGTGCACGAAGTTCCCCACCGGGTTCTCCACGCTGAAGTTGCTATACGGTTGCCAACACCTGCTCGACGTTGTTAAGGAGGCCTGGGAACAGCAACCTTCACTCCCCAGGTCAGTCATCGAGCACGTACGGGATATGATGGAGACCGTGGAGTGTGTTCCTCCTATGGTGCTCCTTCACATAGAGGAGAACCAAAGCCATCAACAGGGGACCTATAATCAGCTTGCGTCGGTGTCTGGGACTTCCAGCCAGGGGACATGGTGCTTGTGTTGCTGCCCACCTGGACATTTTCAGCATCCTGGCAGGGGCCCTACAGCCGAGCGCTTTCTGTTTACTCGCCATTGGTATATGAATCCTTCCATACAGTGCGTAGTGGGCTATACATCTATTAGTACAATGGATGAGCTGTTCCGAGTCATCGGAAATTGTAATATCTCTCCTTGTTTTCCCCATGCCTGACTTCCTCCAAAATCCTAGCAAACTACAAGGCCATACGTACTTACCCAAACTCTGACCCTCTTCTTCAACCCGGTCCCGAGATGTTGTGTGTGCACAAATCTACCTGCTAACACATTGCTTTCAGTTTTGTAAGTTGTCATTATTTTAGGTTTTTGCTAGCCTAAGCTGAGCCTCAAAGTAATTAGCAGTCATAGAATTAACAGCTTCCATGCTATTCATGCATTAGCAATCTCTACTGACAAATGTTTTTTGATAAACAACTATTGTCACCTTACCTACTAAATTTATTTGCATATTATTTAAATACCATAACGTGTGCCTTTGTTTGAATTTGGGAATCATTTAATTAAGACACAAGTATTTAGTTGTAGTTAACTATCCATCAGAAAAGCTGTTTAAAGGCCCCCACCTGAACCCCATTCTACATTTCAGCCTAAACATCAAATTACAATATCTTGAAAAACTTTAGGTGAGATTCAGTGTTGGATCAAATGTCGGCACACCCAGCAGCTCTCCAGATAAAAAGGTCTGATGTGTTTTATATAGTAGCCTAGCGTAGCAGTTTATGTACTTGGTGCCTTTTTCACAATGCACAATGGTAGGTGATGGTAGAACTATGGCATCAGGGAACAGCAAACTTCTATTTAAATTTACATGGGTTGCAATACCAGCTCTTACCTGCATTTTTTAGACTTCTTCATTAATTATCATTTTCCACCATTTTGGCATAAATCAACAATCTTGGCTCTAGATTAAGATGTCAGTTCATTCTTTACATTGTTAGCATTATCTGTCACTTTTATACTGGTTTCTTTCATTTTTCTATCTATACTGGTTTCTTTCATTTCAGTGCATTTAATTTATGGAAATGTCAACAATATTAAATTGTGACTTCTGAATCTCACAAAATCTACAGCCATCAAAATGTAAATGAATTGTACAGGCCAGAGTGGGAAAGAGTTAACAGAGTAAAAAGGATGCAATCAATCCAGCGAGATTTAATGGATAAGTGGACTTTTCGCCCCTCTGAAAATAATAGATAGCTGAAAATGAGACATCCTCAGGTGGGCTGTATTGCCTTCTTCCACTGTGCAGTACTTTCAAGGCTAATTTTGATTGTTGAGAAATTTGTTGTACCTACAGAAAGCCAGGAACCCCTTTTGAATATGTACTTTGCTTCCAAACTTGTGTTTTTTCCCCGCAGTTGCAATTTGAGGGGTGCACCAGAGTGATGGGGGTGAAAGGCTCATTAAAGCACAGCAGCTCAACCCCAGAGAAACAGGGGTACACAGCAGCTGAACCCCAGAGAAACAGGGGTACACAGCAGCTGAACCCCAGAGTTGAACAGGGGTGCACAGCAGCAGGCAAACACTTTCTATATGATGAGTCATTAAGTTAATGCACTTAACTATTTATATTTCATATCCGGCTCAATAATAGGACATTTTCAATGAGATGCAGCGTTTAATTTGTACATTTAGATGTCCTAGATTAAAGTGAAGGTGGATCCTGTAAATCTTTGGAAGAAACAAGTTGCCGGATCGAACTATAACAGCAACAAGGTGCTGAAATAACTGAAAAAAATCATCATGCGCGTGCTGGAAAATAATTAGAAAATATAAATATGATGACCACAGTGCCTTAACTTCATCCATAACTGTCATCACTGCCATAACTGGTCTGTGCCCACATTATTAAATGATGGGATTTACACCGACAATCAAACTCATTTCATATTATAATTCAAGCATTGCACCCAATCCATAGATAGGCCTAGCTAACTACACCATAACATGAAAATTATTGGATCATAGTCATCAGCGCTATCATAGATAATGGAAGTTTATAGTCTAACCTTTCTGTTTAATGGTCAAAAACCCTCCACCTAACAGCCATGGATCTCTCACTCTGGGCGGTTTCGGTGCCGACTGGCCCGCTGGTTTAAAAAATGAAAATAAATTGAGATTATTAGATTATTTCTAACGCTAGCTAACTATCAATATTCCACTGCAGCTGGTAAACATGGCCCAGTTGCAGCGTAGGTGATGACCTGACTATGCAATTCGCAGTTTTGTTTTTTATGAGATTTATTTGAGTTATTTTTGACAAATTTTAGGTCAAACTCTAATGTTTTATACTTATTAAGACAGTTAACCTTTTCTGTCAAATTATGTAAAGGTCCCAATGGGTTTCAGATAAGAGTTGCCATGTCCTCGATCCGGATCCATCTGGATCCATCACAAATTAAGCACTGCTGAGGTGACTAGGTGGAATTTGCTGCTAGCTTAGTTGCCAAATATAAACTCATTGTAAATGGGACTAAAGGCCTGCTCTCCAGGACATTTCTTACATACAGTGCTGCAGAAAGGCCACAAAGAATCATTGGTCTCAGTAACCTGAGCCATGGGCTGTTCACACTGCAACCATCGAGCAGTGATTAAGTGCACTTTAATAGCCAGGGTTACCTTCTTTCAGCCAACTGCATTGTTTTGGCCAAGACACATTTTGCTACACTTGTAGCAACATCTTCCAGAATTTATATGGGAGGAATAAAACGTTGAACTGTCTGGAGCCCTGCTCCATACGAGACAATAACACCCTATGTAGGGCTATAGAGCAGACATAACTCCCCTTTGTAGGGCTATACAGGAGATAGTACTACCTTAAGTAGGGCTATACAGGATGCAGTACTACCCTATGTAGGGCTAAAGAGCAGACAGAACTCCCATATGTAGGGCTATACAGGAGACAGTACTACCCTATGTAGGGCTATACAGGATAAAGTACTACCCTATGTAGGGCTATACAGGAGACAGTACTACCCTATGTAGGGCTATACAGGATAAAGTACTACCCTATGTAGGGCTATACCGGAGACAGTACTACCCTATGTAGGGCAATAGAGCAGACAGAACTCCCTTATGTAGAGCTATGCAGGAGACAATACTACCCTATTTAGGGCTATACAGAAGAAAGTACTACCCTATGTAGGGCTATAGAGTAAACAGAACTCCCCTATGTAGGACTATACAGTAGAGAGGACTACCTTAAGTAGGGCTATACAGGACACAGTACAACCCTATGTAGGGCTATACAGGAGACTACCCTATGTAGGACACGTTAATTACTATAAACTTGGAATCTCAAAACAGGCTTAGTATATTGCACGAAAACAAACAATACTTCACAACTGAATGGTGGAAACAAAACAGAATATATAGGGTGACTGAGTGAATACAGGTGGCAACAAACCCAGGTAAATAGTATTCAGGTGATGAGGACCATAGTCGGACAGGTTGGTGAGGTGGTGCCCTGAATGAGGGTAGTGACCAGGCAGACGGCGTGATTGTTGTATAAGGAAATTGGCTCCAATGAAGCATCTTAAACTTTTCTTTTTATTGGCCAGTCTGAAATATGGCTTTTTCGTTGCAACTCTACCTAAAAGGCCAGCTTCCCGGAGTCTCCCACTATTGACGTTGTGACTGGTGTTTTGTGGGTACTATTTAATGAAGCTGCCAGTTGAGGACCTGTGAGGGGTCTGTTTCTCAAACTAGACACTAATGTATTTGTCTTCTTGCTCAGATGTGCACCGCGGCCTCCCACTCTTATTTCTATTCTGTTCAGGCCAGTGTGTGCTGTTCTCTGAAGGCAGTAGTACACAGCGTTGTATGAGATCTTCAGTTTCTTGTACATTTTTTGCATGGAATAACCTTCATTTCTCAGGACAAGTATAGACTGATGAGTTTTAAAGTTCTTTGTTTCTGGCCATTTTGAGCCTGCAACTAGACCTACAATTGCTGATGCTCCAGATACTCGAAAAGTCTAAAGAAGACCAGTTTTATTGCTTCTTTATTTAGCACAACAGTTTTCAGCTGTGCTAACATAATTGCAAATGGTTTTATAATGATCAATAAGCCCTTTAAAATGATAAACTTGGATTAGTAAACACAACGTGCCATTGGAACACAGGAGTGATGGTTGCTGATAATCGGCATCTTAACGACTTTGTAGATATTCCATTAAAAATCTGCCGTTTCCAGCTACAATCGTCATTTCCAACATTAACACTGTCTACACTGTATTTCTGATCAATTTGATGTTATTTTAATGGACAAAAAAATTGCTTTTCTTTCAAAAACAATAAGTGACCCCAATGTTTTAAACGGTAGTGTATACGGTAAGTAAGAACACATTATTGACTTATGATTAAAGAATTGACGCTGATTAAAGAATGGTTAAGTCAAAAGCACATATCTCATCTCAATCTATACATTTTTCAAGGAGAGGACTGAAAATTGATTTCTTTTGAGTCTAGTCTTGAAAGGTGTCACAGACTTCATTTCCTCTTCTTTACAGCATTTATTTTCTCCTGCCATGTCAGATGAGGTGCAGGAGATGAGCGCTTTGTACTCATCACTGCTACACATTATGGCCTGGTTTTGCAGACACAGATTAAGCCTGGTCCTGGACTAAAAAATCAAGCTCTGGAAGTTTCCATGTGTCTGCAAAAGCGACGTTAAGTGTTTTATTTCTCTATGAAAATAACACTCTGTTCTTTCACTAATTGACCATCTTTTTAATTGTGATCCAAGCGAGTTTGTTTCAGTTGACCTAACCGGTTGGTGTGCTTCTGAAATGGCTATTTTTAAATGATCCAATCTGTGCACCTGTGTACAGTGTGTGTGCGTCATGGCTTTGTGTGTGTGTGTGTGTTTGTGTGTGGTGTTGTACAGCTTATGTGAGTCTGTCTTGGCGTGTGTGGGGGTGTTTGCTGATATAACTGAGTTTAAAGCCAGGTGTGGGGAGTATTCAGTGAACAAACATGATTAGATTCTGTGAAAACACGTTTATTAGTGAATGCTCACTTCAGTGTGATGTGGGTGTTGGAGCTGCACAGGACCCCATCACGTGTTGACCATGGCTTCATCCTGTTTCGGTGCTTGGTTTCTTTGCTCTTTATATTGTTTCTACATTTTTAAGGGAATGAAGACATTTGTCTCAAATTTTCCTAACAAGCCTCTCAAAGCCAAGGCCAGTATGACATTCACACACACGCACACAGACACATTCAGAATGGAGATGAGGATGAGGAAGAAGAAATAAACTGAAGCACTTCCTTAGAAAGGTGTCAGCGTGTCTGTCCCCTTCACCGACCATAAAAGTTAATTAAAGAAAATGAATTTGTATTGTGCTGTTGGAGCTGGGCTGCTGCTTAATAATAGCCTGCCACCGCTGTCAAAATTAATGGAACTTTGTGTGCGTGTGTGTGTATGTAGGGGGGGGTGTCCCTGTGTTCATCTGTGCATGCATGTGCCAAAAGGAAATTGTGCTTGTATGAATGTTGTGTTACATTACTGTGACGATATTCTATTATATATGTATTATTTCAATTCCTGCGTAAACCCTTTGTGACTTGTGCTATTTGTGAGTACTGGTATCAGAGGTCTTGATGTAATATAGCCTAGAATATTACCCACCTGGGTCACCATGGCCCTATCAGAATGCCACATCCACTGGCAGCCACAGAAAACTGCAGCATACTGGGTCTTGCATGAGTACATTGTATTGTGTTGCCAGCAGACTGAAATTAAGTTTAATTGTGCTTTTTTGTGACTTACATTTGAAAGGAATACACTTTCTGGGCCACAGTGAATGTATCCTGGTAGCACAGCTGTTTCGTGTATTGAGACGGCGGGGGGGGGTGAATACTTCTCAAGTTAAAGTTCAATATGTTTGAAATTTTTGAGATGTTTAAATTTGTCCTCCACTTTGACATCACAAAATATTTTATGGAAATGATTTACAATAAATACAAATTAAATCAGTTCCGTAAAATGTGAGAAGGTCTAGGGGGAATACTTTCCACTGTATTTATAATATCACCGGGTTCATGTATTCCCTATTTTTATTCCACTCTTGCCATTGCTTTAACAATATTTGTTTTGCTCTGCTCTGTGGGTATTTGGGGATTCTCACTGAGGACTTTGGGTTTTAGGAGGCTTGGGTTATTTTTATATGCAGCAATACATTTTTTGGCACATTTCAGAGAAACATGTGGGCATATAAAACACTCTCACATACAAGTACATACACCTACGCAAGAATACATACACACGCAAACACACTCTCTCTTTCTCTCTCTCTCTTTCTGTCTATGCAGAAAAATATTCCTTGTGCTCCTAACAGCTTCACAGTACTTTTTTCCAGCTCTATCTTTCATTCCATACATTACGAGGGAAACTGTTTAAGAGCCTATACAGTGAAAGATGGATTTGATTTCTAGGTTTATGTCTAAGTTCAGCTTTAATTGTCAGAACTGCTGAATAGTACATGAAGTTCAGGAGGACAGGATGAGATGGGAGGGAGGGAGGCATATAGAACAGCGAGAGGAGGTGTAAGGAGAGTGGAGAAAAGGAGGGGGAGGAGTGTAGATGGACAGGGTATGGGGAGGCAGGCTGTGCGGCAGTAAAGAATGCATTAAGCAATTATAGTTAGGGAGCACAAGAATGCAGTGATGCGAAGGATTTTGCTGTAATTGCCTTAGCTATCACTGTTAATCACAGGGGAGCCAGGCAGAGAGGGAACAAGGAACGGCAACAATATGCTCTACATAGGCATCTTCTACTGACAGTCTTTCATATACACTCACAATCATGTGCATTCCTTGCAAAGACACACACACACAAACGTTAATACATGCACACAACATACAGATTCCTGAACTTACATGCATTTGTATGTGTGATCACTTTCTCTCTCCCTCTCTGTCTCTCCCACAGACATGTATACAGGCACCCCTTTCTGCACACCCGGGTGTGTATAATTATGTATGCATCAATATTTGATGAAGAACACAGGACTTAGCACCCTGCAGTATTTGTGATGTTGAATGGTGGGATTATGTTAACGGAGCTCACACAAGCTCATCTATGATTTATCTGGTGCTGGAGCCCAAGCTGCTGCTGTTTTACTCGTTAAAGCATTTGTCTGGCCTGTCTATAAAAGATAAGACAGTGGAAATACTGGGGATGGATGGAGGACAGGAACGCCGGGCGAAAGAGGAATGGACAGGGAGGGCTGAAGGAAGATGCGTAACCTTTTGTTTGTGACTGGGGTGAGCGTGGGATGCGTGCTGAGCCCTTCCCCTCTCCCCCCTCCACCTCTCCCCATCCTTCTTTCTTTCTGTTTTTTAGAGGGACGTCTGGCTCCGGCTAGCTGCTCTGCAGGTTCTGATTAATGCTAATATATGCAGCCTCTGCTAGCACAAAGCAGGGCTGGGAGGGGCCCTCTTCCCTGATTACCAGGAGAGAGAGCGGGGTAGGCGGGGGGAGGGGGTGACCTGGACAGACACCTCATTTAATTTAATACATGGGAGCATGCCACGGTGGGGGGCTCCCGCGAGGGAGGGAGATAATCAAGAGCCTGGCCCTTATAAATGTGCGCTGAGATGACACCGAAGAGATTGGATTTGGAAACAAGGAGCAAAGAAGAGCAAAGCCGAGCGGAACGCGATTGATTGATTCCATTCAAGTGATCGCACCCTCTGATAAGGGATGACTTTTATTTTTTCAAGTAGAAAAGAAAATCTGACGAGTTTCTTCAAATTTTGTACAATGATTGTGAGCTAAATGTTTTCATTTCTCAGCCTGTTCCTTATTCAACGATGTTCCCTCTTTTTATAGTCGCACGTAGCAGGATTTGAATGGTCATGAAAATCTTGGAAAAGTAATGAAATTAAAACATTTCGTTTTCCAGGTTTGGAAAAGTTTTGGAAAAGTCATGGAAATTAATGTAATTATTTCTGATAATATAATTTATTCCGGCATTTTATGAATGCAGTACAAAATCACTTACCAGCCAGCATTGAAATATAACACACAGGTGATGCCCACATCCTGTGCAAGTGTGTGAGTGGTCCGTTGCTCAAGCAGAGATATTTCCAAATTATCCAGAAGGTAGGCAAGTCTAAGCTAACTGTTTCATTAGTAATTTATCAGATCATATTCAACCAATACCAACAAATAACGCCTTCCTTTTGGATCCATGCATGCCTTCAAGACTTGATTTAAGCGTAACCAAATAGATGCTAGTCAACCTGCAAACTCTTCCATGGTAGCTAAGATAAATATTAGTAGAAAGGGTACTTTTACTGAGGAAAATGTGTGGTTATTTGGATGTGATTTTGCAATGTTTTACATCATGGGTTGTCATCCATACTTAAGGAGAGCCAATGAGCGCAAAGGCCTTTTTCCACTACCCCTAACAAACCACATTTTACAAATCAACCGCTCAAACAGACCTTGATAAAGTGACTTTGAGCAGGGCAGGATCAAATGCCTTCACACCCACTAAGTCTTTAGACAGGGGGTTGACCACATGTGTTTTACACAGTTTCCTCACAGATGTTCTAATTTGTGGAGGTTTCAGTGTCTGGGAAGAACATGACATGGGTACATTGGTACATGGCATCGGAGAGCAACCACCCGTTGGAAATGCTACATGTATGCTTACTTTTATGCTTAATGTATATGCTTACTTTTCTATATATACATATAGATTCTGCCATTTGGTTTAAAATCATGTCAAAGTCATGAAATCCCATTTGTCAAAATGTGGATAAACCTTGATTTAAATATAGTGATAAAGTGATAGCCGGACCCCCGTACCCTGAAGATCTGCTTCAGCCATCCTTGAGCTGGTGGTGGTGCACCTCATGAGGCTCAGCTCTCCCTGCTGAAGGTTGATATTCCATCCGCACTGTGACGAATGGCAGGAAATTAGGAGGCGGCCATGACAGCCAGATTATGAGATCCCTCTGTCTACATGACTTAGCCATGTCTCTGCCTCTTAATCGTTAAACGTGATTAAAGCAAACAAACACAGAGTTATTAGATTAGTCAGAAGGACATGGAGTCTTTGCAGCTGATTATCTTTTCCTTTTTAATGAAATGCTACTCAGAATTAACATTGCTTGGCTAATTTGATTTAGCACTGCCCCGAGAAATGCCAGACAGCTCTGATTCAACTGCAGACGGTTTGAGATCCTTGTCAGGAGCTTAAGACCAAACAGCTATGCGAGACCAACATTTCCGGCATTTTAGAAAGTTCAAGAGGCTGATTGAGTTACAGGCACAGTATTCTAAATGACTGTGAGGCTTTAGATGGGCTAGTAAGAGATAGTAAAGGCTGTTGAGATGGGTTAGAGAAACTGGAGAGGGGGTTGAGCAGTGGTTCCCAACCCTTTATATTCCTGGCACCACCAAGGCAGTAGAGATAGTTTAGAGGCATTAGAGATTTGCAATAGACTTGGGTTTGAGGAAGTTAAAATGGGTTAGCAGAAGTAAACATGGGTTAGAGGCAGTGAAGATGGTTTAGAGGCGGTAGAGTTGGGTTAGAGGCATTAGAGATGGTAGACAGGTTAGAGGCAGTGAAAAAGGGTTAGAAGAAGTTAAGATGGGTTAGAGGAAGTAAACATGGGTTAGAGGCAGTGAAGATGGGTTTGAAACAGTAGAGATTAGTTAGTAGGGGTGGGGGGAAAATCAAGTATAGTATTGGAGTATAAAATTGAAACTCTGACACCAAGAACCGATTTTCAAATGCAGATATATTTTGACATTGGAAGGTAGGTCTGTTTCACCCGCCATGGTGGTGGGTTGTGATATATACTATACAGTGCAAGTGTTAGATTAGCTTTTTTGGGACATAAAAATGCTCTGAAATGAAGTATGGTATTATGCACGTTGTGATTTATAGCACAAGAAAAACCTATAATTGATGTCAGAGTATTACTGTAGTATTTCAACCAAGTACAGCAAAGGCAGGAACAGCGTGTGCAATGCAGGCTACTGTAACCTACAAAAAGTGATGCTTTGAAAGATTCATTCCCAGCGAGATACGTCTTACCCAAAAATGAGTTTGTCTGGGGTGTTTACATAGTTTTGTTCATATCCATGGTGGGTTGTCAGTGTCAGTTTTTGATTAAACTGCAACCGCTAGTGAATATGTCAAATTTCTATGAGAATGCTAGTCAGATTCTAACTAGCCAGTGGTAGCCAGGGTTGCCAGGAGTTATTGAGGTTATATTGCACAATCACGGCCACGACTCCTCTAAAAACTTACAACCATATCTATAAATCAACCTGTCCAAGGCCATTTTTTTCACACGCACTGTCATTAAAAGCAGCCCAAATGTGCTGGAAATGGCCCCATCTGGCAACACTGGTGGCAGCCTGAACACGTTCACTCATGGATGCAAGTGCTGTTGTCTCCGTTACACAGAAACCACTTTTCAGGTGCAGCCAATCTGTGATATTTTGTCTTGGCCTCAGGTAACGATTTGTTTGTATATTGAGCAGCAATATACACCGATCAGCCATAACATTATTACCACCTGCCTAATATTGTGTAGGTCCCCCTTGGATCAGACTTGTTTGTCCAGCACATACCACAGATGCTCGATTGGATTGAGACCTGGGGAATTTGAAGGCCAAGTCAACACCTTGAACTTGTTATTGTGTTCCTCAAATCATTCCTGAACCATTTTGGCTTTGTAGCAGGGCGCATTATCCTGCTGAAAGAGGCCAATGCCGTCAGGGAACACCGTTGCCATGAAAGGGTGCACATGGTCTGCAACAATGCTCAGGTAGGTGGTACGTGTCAAAGTAACATCCACATGAATGGCAGGACCCAAGGTTTCCCAGCAGAACATTGCCCAAAGCATCACACTGCCTCCGCCGGCTTGCCTCCTTGACATAGTGCATCCTGGTGCCATGTGTTCTCCAGGTAAGCGACGCACATGCACCAGGCCATCCACATGATGTAAAAGAAAACATGATTTATCAGACCAGGCCACCTGCTTCCATTGCTCCGTGGTCCAGTTCTGATGTTCACGTGCCCATTGTAGGCACTTTCGGCAGTGGACAGGGGTCAGCATGGGCACCCTGACAGGGGTAAGCGACGCACACGCACTCTGTGACTACGCAGCCCCATATGCAACAAACTGCGTTGCACTGTGTTCTGACACCTTTCTATCAGTACCAGCATTTACATTAACTGTCAGCAATTTAAGCTACAGTAGCTCATCTGTTGGATCAGACCACACGGGCCAGCCTTCGCTCCCCACGTGAATCAGTGAGCCTTGGCCGTCCATGACCCTGTCACCGGTTCACCGCTTTTCCTTCCTTAGACCAGTTTTGATAGGTACTAACCACTGCAGACCGGGAACACCCCACAAGGGCTGCAGTTTTGGAGATGCTTTGACCCAGTCTGGCCATCACAATTTGGCCCTTGTCAAAGTCGCTCAGATCCTTACGCTTGCCCATTTTTTCTGCTTCTAACACATCAACTTTGAGGACAGAATGTTCACTTGCTGCCTAATATATCCCACCCACTGACAGGTGCCATGATTACGAGATTATCAGTGTTATTCACTTCACCTGTCAGTGGTCATAATGTTTTGGCTGATCAGTGTATACCACAGTATTTGATAGAAATAGTTATATTCTTTAACAAACATTATACAGCATACACATCTGTTTTGGTTTCATGGTGTATGTCAGTTTTATTTCATGAAAATGTTCTTAAATTACTTTTATTCAATGTTTTATGTTCTTATGAGGTTTAGTGGTTTTTGGCAATGTTTGTCCTTGTGTGTATGATTATCAATGAGAAAATGAATTACATAATGGAAAGGTTAATAATGAATCACAATATCAAATCACAATACTGAGTATATTGCAAAACATAAAGAATCGAAATATTATCATAAAATGACCCAAGTGTTAGATTAGATTCAAATTTATTGTCATTGAACAGTACAAGTACAGTACAACGAAATGCAGTTAGCATCTAACCAGTAGTGCAATTAGAGGGCAGAACATTTACAAGTATTTACAAGTATTAGTATCTTGAGGTCCCAGGCAATTCCCAGCCCTATTAATTAGAGGCAGTAATGATGAGGTGGAGGTGGGTTAGAAGCAGTGTTCCTTTAATATATTTAGTTGAGTCAGTAATGAACGGCCTACAGACAACGTTTAAATCAGGAAGAACCGTTTTTTTCCGGCAGTTCAATGCAGAAGTGAGGAATCCATTACCACTCTCCAGGACTGCTATAAATTCACAGACCAACAGATGTGCTGTGTTGCAGCTGATGGGGACATTGATGAATACACGTACAGACTCTGTCTCAGCATGTATCTCCAAGTGCATCGATGATGTCGTCCTGAGGGGCAATGTCAAGACTTTCCCCAGCCAAAAGCCCTGGGTTAATGGTATTGTCCGTGCTAACCTTAGTTCCGGGGATCTGGAGGCTTTGAGGCGATCCAGAAATGACCTACGGAAGGCCATCAGAGATGCAAAAACAGACAACAGGGATAAGTTGGAGACTAACTACCACAGGTCTGACCCCAGAAGCATGTGGTGTGGACCGCGACACATCAGAGACTATAAATGGAGAAATAGCGGTGATGCTCGGCCCACGGCCTCTCTCCCCGACAAGCTCAATGCCTACGCATGGTTTAAGACGACTAACACCATTTCTTCTGTAAATCTTGCTGAGGACCAGGACGACTGCACTCTGTCCCTAGCCACGGCTGACGTGAGGAGAGCTTTTCAAAGAGTCAACCCACGGAAGTCACCAGGGCCAGATGGCATTCCAGGCCGTGTCCTAAGGGGGTGTGCCGACCAGCTAGCGGAAGTATTCACCTCTATATTCAACCTCTACCTGACTCAGTCTGCAGTCCCCACCTGCTTCAAACAGACCACCATTGTCCCTGTACTAAAGAAACCTTCCATCACCTGTCTGAATGACTACCACCCTGTAGCACTGAACTCCATAATCATGAAGTGCTTCGAACAGCTGGTCAGAACCCACCCTAATCTGCTTCACCCTTCCTGACACCTTGGACCCCCTTCAATTTGCCTACCACCCAAATAGATCTACGGACGATGCCATCGCCGTGACAGCACACACTGCCTCTCCCACCTGGAAAAGGGTAACACATACGTGAGGATGCTTTTCGTGGACTACAACTCAGCATTCTACACTATTGTGCCCGCTAAGCTTGTTCCCAAGCTCAGGACCCTGGGTTTTAACACCTCCCTTTGCAACTGGATCCTGGACTTCCTGATGAGCCGACTCCAGGTGGTGAGAATGTGCAACCTCATCTCCTCTGCACTGACCCTGAGCACTGGAGCCCCTCAGGGCTGCATACTCAGTCCCCTCCTGTACGCTCTGTTGATGAATGACTGTGTGGCTACACACAGCTCCAACATCATTCTTAAGTTTGCGGATGACACTACCATCCTGGGTCTCATCTCCAACAACAATGAGATTGCTTACAGAGAGGAGGTAACTTGGACAACAATCTCTCTTTCAATATCTGCAAGACTAAGGAGATGATCATGGACGTCAGGAAGCGGGGGGGGGGGGGTCACGTCACGCCCCCATATACATCGGTGGAGCTGAAGTGGAGAGAATCTCTGACTTCAAGTTCCTTGGTGTGTTCATCAAAGACGACCTCATCTGGTCCAGAAAAGCAGACTCGGCGGTAAAAATTTCCCACAAGCACATATACTTCCTGAGGAGACTCGGAGTTTGGCATGTCTGTAAAAACTCTCACCAACTTTTACAGGTAGACCATTGAGAGCTTCCTTTCATGCTGCATTACTGCCTGGTACGGCAGCTGTGCCGCTGCTGATCGCAGGACCCTCCAGATGGTGGTGAAGTCAGCGGAGCGCATCATCGGCTGCTATCTCCCTTTCGTGCAAGGCATCTACCATACACGGTGCGTTAGGAAACACGGAACATCATAAAAGACTACAGCAACCCAGGCTATGGTCTGTTCACACTGCTGCCGTCTGGTAGACGTTACCGGAGCATCAGGGTACGGACTTCCAGACTCACAAACAGTTTTTTTCCCTCAGGCCATAAGGCTCCTCTACCAGCGACATTGATCTATTGATCAAATGAACACTTCATATGCTCTGGTCACTTTCTATGGACATTCAATGTACATTAGCCCACTTGAACGTATCCATTTATAGGCACTGCTACACATATTTATAATATTTAAGATTTCTATTAATATTGTCCATATTCCCATTTCTACATTCACTGGAATTGCTGCTAGTTTTTATTGTTATGTATATTTTTGCTTTATATTTTTCTTAATGCCTACTGCATAGATGTCGCGTGCCATGTGATACGAATTTCACTGTTCAAAATGACGTTATGTTATTTGGTGCATCTGACAAATAAAAATACTTTGACTTTGAGTTAGTTTACCTGTGGTAAGAAGGAAAAATAAGCCGAGAAGAACCAGCTCAGCAACCAGCAAATGTATCCATGATTCTTAAATGAGTAGTTACAAATGTTCTAGGCATTGTTGTGTGTAAATGGCTTTGTCATGTGGATGTGTGTGTGTGTGTGTGTTGATGTTGGTGTGTACAGTATGTGTTTGCATCATTTTTATTTGCAGTCGAGGAGAAGAGGATCTATGAAGTCCTGCTGATGTGTAATAGGCAGAATAATCCTGTCAGCATAATCCCCCTTTGTGGGATTCATTAATTGCATTTAACATTTCATGCAATCTAGCTGATTCAGGATCTGCTTTTGAGCCAGCCTCGGCCCCCCTCACCCATATGAAGACCCTGTCACTTCAAAGGCTAAAGGGACCGGCCTAAGCGTGCTATGTGTTTTTATATTTAAATTTACAGGGCTTTTTATCTTGCAGTCTTACAGCAGTATGGCCACATTTTGTCTGTGGTAAAATGAATTGAACAGGCAGGCAGCTTCTCGGTGGGAACAGCTGCTGCCGACATTTGTGTGTTTGTGTTTGAGGGTGGATGCCGTGTTTTAATTGCCTGGGTATACACACGTGCCAAATCATTCTCTATACCACTCCTTACAATGGAGGAAATAAAACATGTTTTACAGGAAACTATTCCCAGCTCTTCCATTGTATTTGGATAAAGCATGTTGCTGCCTGGATTCCAGTATATTGCTCTGTTGCGTGGAGATAGAACCACTCAAGTAGCCTAGCCCAGCATGGGATAGAAACAGTTTTCTCACACATCCCTGCTTCGGAATGAACCTCCTGCACACTACACCCTTTTTATTTTCCTGAATGAAACTTTAAGAAATCCATTTATGGCGGCTTGGGCAGCCTTGGCTGTCAGACACACAACCACTTAAAACCAGAGGTCAGCCCCAGACTTGTTTAATAGCTACTTAGAGCACCTAAGCGAGTGTGTGTCTGCCCCAACTCGCAATAAATACTCACTGGATGGGCCCAGATTTACCATTCCCAACCGAGCTGTTTAAAGGGACACCTCAGACTTTCTGGCTGGCTTAAAACTGGAGCTCTCTCCCACCTCAGTGAGCCACAACCTACATGGGTATGTTGGAGTTGTGGACTGTAAAGCTTTTGCATGTATTTGAGGTGTGTTGGGTGAAGTGAATGCTGTACTGCAGTTAGAGTCAGGAGAGTTCATGGTGCTGTTGGTTTTCAGTCCACTGTCATTGTACTATCTTACTGCATGTATTTCTGTCCAAGTGGAGATTAATGGAGAACTGTTCTGTGCACTCCTCACCCAGGCGACCCACAGAGAGAAAGGTAGGGAGAATGAGGGGAGATTGTGAATGACTGAGGGAGTGAGAGAGACAGATAGAGGGGCAGTGAGAGATGCAGGGAGGGAAGCAGAGGACTGAGATAGATATAGACGGGGGGGATCTCCCCCCAACCTGTGAGCTGAAGCAGTAAAGGGCCTCTCTCAGGCAGAGCAACCCCATCACTCTCTGCCAGGCGAGGGGCTTGTTCCGTGTAGTTTGCCACCAGGGACCGCCAGGCTGCGCCTATAAACTTAATGAAGTTTGACTGAACTCATCAGCTTCTGAGAGCAACAATCCTGGAGACTAGGAAACCAGATGCGGGGTGAACCTGTTGTTTCCGATGGAAGAGGCTCACTTAGAGGTCATTACAGCGGTACAGGAAGTCTACAGGGTAGAGGGGAGGAGGGTGAGCACCCCACTCACGACCCTGATGATACTGACTCAAACACACATATCCTTACACACACACACAATTCCTCTCTTCCAAATTTCTGCCTGGATGAAACGGATGTGCTCTTGCTGTCGCCAGCAGAAGAACAAGGAAAACCTATTCTAACTTGCCAATGTGTTTTAGCAGAAACCTTTCAGCATTCCTGTTTTTACATGTGTATTACCTATCTGTTACTGTGTCCTGTGTAGCGCATGTCACCCAGACATGCATGTGTGATCATTCATATGAGTGTTCGTCTGGTTTGTTCCTGTGTGTCTTCTTCTTACCTATGCTTTAATTCGGTTCTTTGAGGCATATCCGTCTCTCTTTCTTTTATTTTTTCCACCGTCTCTGCCTGGTGGCAGGAGGGAACTTGCCATGCATTTCACGTCCAAGTCAGAGTGTGTTGCTATGGTGGTTGCTAGGGATTTAGCCTAGAGTGACGTGAAAAGTCTGAATATTAAAGGTGTCCTTCTGATGCAGAGCTGTTTGAAGCTGTGAGGAATGAGCAATCACCTTTGAGAGGCTTTTTTATCTGTCCTTTCATTATCATTTCTCTCTTTGGAAATATCAGAATTGATTTTCAAATACACCAAAGGACAGATTGCATAAAAAAAAGTACTAAACCTCAGGAAGAAAAAGAGAAAGAAAACACACTGACTGCCTTTTCAGTATGATTGGTTGTTCGTTCATTTCCTCATTTCCCATTTCTATGCATCTCTAACATCATGCTGCTCATACTAAACAGTCTGCAGCATCTCATTGGTGTGAACGCAGTCATTTGTGTATAACTGACCAAGGACAGCAGATTCTCCATGT
>JACXGI010004051.1:40488-57038 GCA_016801175.1 Esox masquinongy
GGGGGGGGGTGGGGGGGGGGGGGGGGGGGGTTATTGTGAACAGGGTTAAATGCTCTCGACATTAGCTAGCCTAACTAGCTTCCACACTACAGACACTAAGGTGAAATGAAAGGTCTTTGGCATGGAGAGCTGATCAGGTGTCCCTGTCACGATTCCTGCCAGCTTTCATGAACTCAGCTTTCTGTTTTCAAAATGACGGAACGCTCATGCAAGACGTTTCCTAAATACTAGTGGTTTTCACCAGGCAGCATCCTGTCTGTGTAATAGTGGTCTTTTGACCAGGCTGTCCAAAACATGCTGTCTATTGGGCCATCCATTTGTCTGACTGATGTCTACCAATGAGAGTCTTGATGTCCTGATACAGTAAGACTGGTGTTATTAAGACAGTGGCATTGCCATACAACAACCATTAGACTGCAAATTGTTTTTCCCAGGTGAGTACTACCGAGCAGACAGGATCCAGTCCGGTCTCCCATCTAACAGAGCAGAGGAGCCGAGAACTGCTGAAGGCTGAGGTAAAGTCACTACCATCTAGTCAATAGATGTTTTCATGTAGTAGTAATCAACCTAAAAACAATATACACGAGTAACTTATGTTCTATTGTCATTGAATGGATGTTGTAGTGCTTTGATTAGTAACCAAATCCTTAACTATTGATCCATTATTTGTGATATTATTGTGGTGTCTTAGTGTCTCCGTGATTGTCTCCGTGTCTCTGTTGCTGTGTGTGACTGCATGGGGTCCAGGCTTATTTAGCAGGCAGATCAATAGCAGGCTAAATGGTAATGACCAGCCCTGAACCTAGAGCTCAAGGCCTGAAGAGAGAAGGACCTGCCTGTCCCTCCCTCCCTCAACCCCACCCTCCCTCCCTCTCTCCCTCCCTGTCTCCTTCAACCCCACCCTCCCTCCCTCAGCCCCACCCTCCCCTCCCAGTCTGCAGCAGCCATCTCACAACCTCAGGCAGCCTGGTTAGCCCCGGGAAAAAAAAGATTCCGAACCGCGATCAATAACTTCAGTCTTGTCTGCCTAATTGCTCATTGGTTGACATTGGCGCTAGACTATATGTAAGTGCATGTTCTCTGAGTGAAGGGCTGGCTTTGCCCCTCTCTATCCCACCTCACACCTAGTGTTGGCTTCACACTCTGCCCCTGTCTCCTGTCCTGTCCTCGCCTCTGTTCCCCCACGTTTTTGGGACTGGAAAACCCCCACCTGTTGGCCGTGCTGCACCTCAGTTGTCACATCGGGACATGACCATCCGGAGGCTCCGGCAGGACCTGCTCCTCTCCCACCAGGCCTGTGATTCCCAGACTGCTCAGGTAAATATCCGGCTCGGATTAATGACCTGCACCGTGATTAGCCGGCCGTACGCAGCGCCCGCTATTCCAATGAGTGGCAGGAAATCAGCTGGCGCTGCTCTTGGCGTTATGAACAGCTTATTGCATGATCCCACGCAGGCGTACATGGTCGGGGGGGCCGGCGGTGGGGGTGGGCACTATTGATTGGACTCATTGTGAATTGCGTGAATAGATAACAGCGTGAGAGTGCATATATATTACATTATTACAGAGTCGGGTGCAAGTGTAAGATGGAAAAAGTGTCTGCTTAATAAATATTTAAAAAGAATATCAGCAGCGTGGAGCCAATGCATTGTCAATGTTAGTCATTTCAGACGATAATTAGGGAAGCGTGCGTGTTTGCTTTTCACTCTGATGTGACGAGAGCACTTCTCCATCAGGAATTTAAATGTGCTATTGATCAGTGTGGGGCTCCGGAGGTTCGGTCCCCATCCGCATGCATTTCTAGCTGTTTTTACACCTTGTTAAAACATACATTTCTTTAAACGTCACCTCCCAAGAAACAATCTGTCTGTTATCCATACCGCTTAACATGAGAAGCGCATTTGTATTCCTACTCTCAATTTTTCCTCCGGTTGTAGTGTGCTAATGTCATGATTTAAATGAAGTATTGATCAGTTTAGGAGGGGAGAATAGAGAGAGAGGGAGCGATTGTGAGGGAAAGAAAGCAAGAGCAGGGTTATCGGCGTGGATCGCACACAGAAAGAGAGAGCTAACGGGATGAGCCACGTTTTGGTGGGATTCCGTGGTAACTATTCTGATTTCAGTTGTATTTTCTCATTGAGGAATAAGCAGCAGTCACCTTATCAGGCTTTTGAAGAGGGAGATAGGAGGTGGAGGCAGTCGCGATGCCTTTTAACACAAAAAGGAGAGAAACGTCCGCGTGGGTCCTGTTCTGGGTGGATTTGTGGATTATCTCTCGGCCTGTATGCAGATGTTTGATGAATGGGTCGTCCTGGCACTCATCTGGGCCTCCATCTTGTCTGTGTGTCCTTCCTCCTCCTGTGGCTAATGCGCGATGAGCCTCCAGCACCACATAGGAACAGGGCTGTCTATGTCTCTGTCTCTGACTGACCGGACCAGTACCTACATGGGTCTGTCTTCCTTTTCCTTCTTCTCTCTCTTTTACACTCCCTCCTCCCTCTCTCCCTCCCTTCTTCCGCCCTCATATGATTTAGCAGGTGACTGTGTTGTTAATAAGAGATTATGTATTAGAGTGTGTGCTGTGTTGGCGGTCTGGGCCAGCCTTCTACTGGTGTCACACTGGATTCACTGGTATCCCCAACTAGTCCAGTGGCTTCTTTAGGTGGTTATATGTTTATTGTAAAAAAACAAAACAAAAAAAACACGAAATGATTCTTCAGGAGTCCCATTCATTGATTGGCCCATTCATTTAAAATGTTTTTTTTAGTTGTTATGCTGTTAGTTGTCTTTAATTAATTCCAGTTGTATTTTTTGATTATTGACTTTATTTTAAATTACAATTTTGCAGTTGGATATTAATATATTAACTGTGTATGAGAGACATTGCGGTATTTATTTGTAAGCATTTAGTCCATGATTTTGTTTGTTCTGATGACAACATCCACTTCTGAGTGATAATACAGATGACATTGAAAGTCATTTTGATTCGTTAAGATGGGATAGTCAAACTAGTTCCGTGGTGAATATTCAGCACATTATTGACCCAGTGTTATTATTCTTAATAAGATCTTTACCGTCCATACTTGGGTTGATTCGACAGTACACAAATGGCAAACACTATGTACGTCGTATTTCTTGGATGTGTACTTTCTCAGACTTTTTTTATGTATTAATCCAGGGACTTCCTTTTTCATCAGAGACAGACCTCAGAGTTGGTATTGGCAAGGAAAACCTGGAATGTTAGAATGTTAGGGTGTCTGGACTAAAGCAGCTGTTGGTTCTGATCTGGGATACATGATGTATCTCTGGCTCACAGGCAGGCAGGCAGAGCCAAGAGGAAAGGAGAGGCTCTTTGTACTGGATTGATTTTCTCCTCCTCTGCCGCCCTGCCTTCTTTTGTGGTTCGATAGCTGGACATCCAGGAGCAGAGGATCTCACAACTGCAGACAGAGCTACATAAGAGCCAGCTGGAGCTCCAGAGGGGACACGGCCGCAGAGAGCAGCAGAATAGGGACCTGCAGAGCCAGACACAGCAGACAGAGGAGCTCCGCACTCAGGTAGTGAACTCACCGCCATGCCCAGGCTTCTGAGGCCTCTCCCTTTTAGCTAGCTGGCTTTCAGCCATGATGCTTTATGTGTCCGTTTCTTTGAATCTGTATGGTAAAGAACCAAAAATGAGTCCAGATATGTTTGAAAAATGTTATCAGGCATTTTATCTCCATTTTTTTTTCTTGTGGTATTGGATATAGAAAGAATCTTTATCATGTGGAAACTCAATGTTTCCTTATGTGAAATACTCTGGTATGCATGTTGATAGAGTGTAATCAGCTGAACTGTGAACCTATGTGAACCTCCAGTTGAGCAAATCTTTTGACCATATAACTACTCGCCTTTACAATCTTGAAGATGTACTAGGCCTAGATTAGATTTGCACAATTATTAGCAGCAAAATGGCCAATGGACATCAATGTTCATGGAGATTTACAACATCCTATCATATTGACCAAAGTGCCATAGCAACACAAACAGACATAGACATGGTCTCAGAATTGCACACAAGAAGACAGACAGACTTATAAAAAGATAGAGCCACACACACATTTACAATAACTGGACAGTTTTACATTCATTTAAAGACTGATCAGTGTTGTGTTGCTGAGCTGAAGAGGAGCTGTAGCTGTGGCTGACTTCCCCTCTGGGAGGAAACTGCAAACCAATCAGATTCCAAACTGATGCTGGCTGTCAGCGTGTGTCACCTGTCGCTAGGTCTCTAGGCAGAATTTCCTTTTAGCTTGAGGAATCCACGGCAACAATCTGCTTACCTACCTAATGTGAGATCTCATTGTCACACTTGGCATTCCATCAATGACTGCACCAAACGCTAAGCACTTTGCTGTTCTGCCCAGCTTTTCTGTCCCTCTGTCTCTCTCTTTCTCCCATCTTTATCTTCTACCCTTGCACTCATTTTCTTCTTTAGAGTTCTACACACATTTTGTAATTGTTTATAGAGAGAACCTATGTTCTGAAGTATTCTCTCTAATAGAATTGGAGACATTTATGAAATTGAGTCTCAATCTAATCAAGAAATGAAGCTATTGCTGTTTTTATACACTATTTATTTCAGGGCTTTGTTCTGGTCAATTTGCTGTTTTTAGACAAAAAAGCACTGAACCCCTCCCCCCAATGCTTTCGTATAAAAGCATTATGGAAATAACAAAATATATTTCAAAAGTACAGAATACCATTTTAAGTTTATCATGTTAATAGTCATTGAGCGTTGCTGCCTCAGCGGGCTCATGCATGCATGGAAAGCTTATTCTTGGAAAAATGGTACTTGGGAATATAGCTGCACCTCTTAGATTTTAACAGTTATTTCACAAAGGTAAGTGTTGTAGAAGCTGCATAATCTGCCTTCTCTGATACTAGCTGTATAGAAGTCAATACGTTTCTGGAGTTAGATTTTAAAAAGTTCTTATTTAAGAAGTGCTTATCAATTTCAAGCTGTACCCAACTTTATATACAATTTGACAATTGATAAATTTGTCACCCTCCCAACTTTTGTCAGTTTAAACTTGTCCTTAGGCTAATTCTGTTATTATGTGTAAAATTAGTTTTGACATAAGTTTTCACTGTTATCATGTGCGGAGTGTGCTAACTCATCATTCCCTCACTCATTCTCTAAACAGTTGTAAGCTATTTGCAGGTCGTATTAGAATTGGAGTTTAAATAATCACAGCCTCTGTTTGCTCTTACCCACAAAGGTATGCGGTCAAATTAAAATTACAGCATGTTTCAAACATGATCCTCCCCATATTTGGACAATTGTCTTTACAGCTGTTTCTTACTAGTTTTTTTCTTATTTTATTTATTTGCATCATTACTGCATGTTCTCAAGTTCTATAAATGTCTGCTTTTGTAGGCTTTGCATTTGGAGACCAAATAAGTGTCAATGCATGTCATGCTGGCCATGATAGAAAATAAAGCAGATAAATCAGAATGAATTCATCAGAGACATTATGTGCCCAAATCATCTGTTATACATTAAGTAGAAAGCAGTGGCCTAGGGTGATCCTGTCGTCTAAGCCGATGCCTCTGATGCACATATACTGTAGGGTGGGTTTGAATTCTGCCGATTGCTCTTACAACAAAAACTTTCTCCTGCGTCTTTCCCCACTTTCCTGTGAAATAAAGCATAAAAATACCGTAACAAATACATCTTTCAAAGAAAGCAATCTATGACCTGGTAGATGGAGGAAGACTTCTATAGTGTATGAGTGAAGAATACTTCCAGTGGTGAAGAAAATAACCTAACAACAGTCCAGATCAGGAACATTCTGCAGGAGGTAGAAAGTTGTGTCAAGGACTACCACATACAGAAGCTCACAACATGCACACCACAAGTGAGCTTTAAGAACAAAAAGAACATAAATGGCCTGCAGAAAGACAGACGATGTATATTAACCAGTACCAGAGTGATGGAAAGACAGACAATGAAGATTAACCAATACCAGAGTGATGGAAAGACAGATGATGAAGATTAACCAGTACCAGAGTGATGGAAAGACAGATGATGAAGATTAACCAGTACCAGAGTGAAGGAAAGACAGACGATGTAGATTAACCAGTACCAGAGTGATGGAAAGACAGACGATGTAGATTAACCAGTACCAGAGTGATGGAAAGACAGACGATGTAGATTAACCAGTACCAGAATGATGGAAAGACAGACGATATAGATTAACCAGTACCAGAGTGATGGAAAGACAGATGATGTAGATTAACCAGTACCAGAGTGATGGAAAGAGGAGAATGTAGAGAAAATGTGTAACATGTTGCTTCCATAGAACTCCAGAAAAGTAAATCAATCAAAAGAGATTTATTAAAACGTGCTAATGCCGCTACAAGTGTCTCAATGTGTGAAAGTAACAGATCATGTGTCTACTTTTCTTTTTGTTAACAAAAAAGTATGACTACTGAACAATGTTTGTAATATAGGCCTATCTTGGAAAGTCAGGGAAGGATAAGGAAGCTTCTTTCAAAAATTGCAGATTTATTTATATTACTAAATCACACATTGGTCATTGGTCTATGGCGGCTCTGGTGTTAAAGGGAGTACTCAATCTTATTTGTCATCTTTTACTCCCTGTACAACTTATTTGAAAAGAGATTTCAGAGTAATAGCTGCTGTGTTTTGACATTTGGAGAGTGCTCTGGACACTCTTTGGGTACTAAGGCTGATGTCACTGCCAGACTATTTCTTCCATGTGCCATGAGTATCCATCAGTGATGAACAAATGAACTGTCCTGTCCCAACTGTCTTAACTCCCTGTGTAGTTCATGTTGGCTCCTGCATGATTTAGATCATTATCACTGCTGTGTCACTGACCATTACACTCGCACCCTTATTTGCTTTAGAGGCCATAGTCTGCTCTCCACAATGTGTTGTCATTTTGTTTTCGCTCTGGACGAAATAGATTGTAAACTAGTCACTTAGTTCCCTGTCTAAAGTATATTAGTCTCACAAGCCTAACCTTATTGAAGTACACTTGCAGTTTCTAGACACTTTGACAACATCAGTATAACTGTAAGAAATAATGAAACACTTTATTCAATCAATAAATAAACGGTGTTTTAGAGAGCTCTTTTACATCAGCACTTGGTAGAAAAATGTTTTACAGTGGCTAGCAAAAACTTCCTAGTGTGGGATTTATATTTACTGTATTCCTGTGTATGTTCAGCAACCGATGTACTTGGTTGGTTTTGCAGTGCTGTTGTGTTCCATGTCTGACATCCTGTCTGTTTTGTCCCCCTAGTTGGCTGAGGTCAAAGTGCGTCTTGTGCAGGTGGAGGGAGAAAATGAGACGCTCATGGGATATAAGCGGGAGCAGGAAGCCGAGGTCAGATTGGGTGTCTGTCGTGATTTACAGTGACTGGACTCCATCCAACACAATACACATTCTCATATGGAAGTCTTTCAGTGACACTGAAAGCCAACTTCAGTAACTCCATTGAAAATGCTAATACATTTTGTAATTCAAAGGGGTATGCATTTTTTATGACAAAATAAATAGCAGTGTGTTCAATATTTCATTTCCATGGTCTGTCCAGTGCAACACTGATACATTGGAAAAAGCTAATGTAAATACAAACATGAAACATAATTTGTGTTTGTGATTTCATTTGCTTGTTTTGATAGCATCAATTGGGACAAAATAAAAATAACTGACAATTGACATTGCTTTTATGCTAAATGTGGTTTATGATAGTCAAAACACAATGCTTAATTTTGCTATTACATTTTCTCATTTATCTTAACGACTGCACAGCTCGTTAAAAAAATCGCAATTGCTGCTTTTCATTACTAATTGTGTCTTTACTGAGCTAAAAGTGGACGAGTAGTAGACTACTAATTTTATCTCAAAGGCTCTGATTACAAAACAAAGCTGTTCTGTTCTGCAATAATTCAGTATGTAGAGAATGTTTGCTACGTGAGCTAATTGGCAAACACAGTTGTTAAACAGGGACTTTGTGATCGGTGAGATAGGGACACACATCTGGCAAGCTACTTGCTGCAAACTAGTGTTCCCTGTCCCTTGTGATGGTATTTATAAAACCCTCTGTGTGTCATGTGTCGTTTGGTCATGGCACCATCAGGATACAGAAAGTTAATAAACATCAGGACAGAATGACCACTACAGGCTTTCTCTAAGTTCGATGGAGGCTCTATACAAGCGTCAGCTGGCGTGGGTTATTGTGGCAGTACCCCATCTCCTGTTTCTGTAGTGTGAGTCCTGCATAGGTGCATTTTTTTGGCTGATCCCGGACCCCATTGGCTACATCTTTTCCAAGAACCACTCAAAAACCTACAGAAGGACAGATATTTCCCTACAACTGACTCACCGATCCTTCCGTAAAACAAGCCATTACCCGCAAAAAACATCCACTTTATTCATGCCTCCAGATATAATTAATCATATTCTTAAGTTCAATCTCCTGTATTAATTCAATTAAATGACCTGCTTCTGTAAACAATTTAGTGTTATAATGCTACGTACAATATGGTTATGCATTAAAAACAGTGTTACTCTTCCTACAACAAACAAATACCACATGCCTATCTGCTTCACCCCACTGTGTCTCCATGATCCACATTGTCCTTATCCACCATCCCCTTAAGTCATTCCAAAGCAGGAATTTTGTGCGTGCTGCCCCTGTGCACAATAGTGTATTATTATGACTGTTTTCATGCTAAAAAGTTGGCTAGAAAACTACCTAGCCGCGTATGCCACTCTCACGTGGAGGGAGGGGACAATTCCTGGGAGTTTTTCATTCAACTAAATCTTGATCGAACTGAGAGGACACAGGCGTTGTTTGTTTGCCGCTTTTCCACGTGAGATTTCATTAGTTCTTGCATTTTAGCAATTTTATTAATAGACTTTATCTTCCCTTTGCCTCAACTGTTTTTTTAGCTTTTGTCACACTGCCTGGACACATTCTCTAGCTAATTGCTACTCAGACGGATGTTTGTGGTCATATACCTCCATGCACAATCCTGCTACACCAGCTAATGTCACAGCTACACCAACTTCCTGTTCGGCAAAGTGTTTGGACCCTGCCGCCACACCAGACAAAAGCTATCCTCCTCATCTCACGCTCCCAAGCCTCATACCGGGACCTCTGGATCCTTCTGTCACTGCACCTGCTCAGTGCTGTCTGTTACTGAGAGTTCTATCCCAGACAGCCTCTCAGTTGACCCAGTGCAGTTAGCCCTTGACTGGGACTGCTATCTCTCAGTTAGCCAGCAGCAAGGCAGTTACCATCGTGCTAATCGTCCTCCCCGGCTAACATAATGCTAAAATACTCCACCTCGCAACTTCTCAAACATAACAACCACTCCACCTCTATGCAACTCTGCCATCAAAAACTTTGGGTTGTTACGTAGATCCAGCTACATCTATAGTCAGCTACATCCAGTCACTTCTCCACTGGCACTACGTCATTGCAACAAACAACACATTCACTCTGCCTGCCTACAAACTTTGTTCAATGCAAACCAGTCCACTCAGAAACAAGCATATCTCAAATTTGCACTTTTCAACACAGAGTCCGTAAATAACAAGGGCCTCATCCTCAGTGATTAATTTAATTTTGGACAAAAAACTTGACTTTCTCTGTCTGACCGAAACCTGGCAAAAACCTTTGGAATACTTGTCTCTCTACCAGACTGCTCCCGTTGGATACACCCACATGGAAAAACCACGCCTTGATGGGCATGTTGGTGGAATAGTGTCAAACTATCAGAACTAGCGCAATATCCATTCCCACCCACTGCTGTCATTTATCGCCCCCCCCAAGCCAAACCCTGCATTTCCTTCTGAATTATTTGAATTTCTAACTCAGCTCTGTGCCATTTAACCATCTGTTCTGCTACTAGGCGATGTCAACATCCATGTCGACTCTACTGACTGCAAAACCACAGTGGAACTACTGGACATTCTTCAAAATTTCAATATTACCCAACACAGATTTCCCCTCCCACAGAAAAGGACACACACTGGACCTGATCTGCTCCTCTGACATCACCATCAGCAACCTGTCCAGTACTGACCTCACCAACTCCGACCATCTGGCTATCACCCTGGACATAGATATCCCCACTTGTCAAACAGGAACACACCATAACTTTCCGGAACTCCAAGTCCAACAACCCCTCTTAGCTGACACCATCTGTGACTCCCCCATTGATCTGGTCAACACCTACAACGATGCACTCTCTTCCTGCCTTGATTAGATTGCTCCCATAAAAAAACAAACTTCTCTCCTTCACACACTCAGCCCCTTGGTACACCGATCAACTTTATCACCTCAAAGTCTGGGGCCGTCAACTAGAATGATTTTCCAAAAGAACCGGTCTCACTGTCCACTTGCATGCCTACAAACTTCACCAACAACAATATAAAGACGCCCTCAACAGTGCATGCTCCTTTCTCAACTCCTCTATCATCCAATCTGGCCGTCTCCATCCATCAAAAAACTCTTCAAACCCATGGACACCATCTCTAACTCTTTCACCACCAGCAAATGCAATTTCTATAATTTTTCCAAACCAAAATTGACACAAAACACAATCAGCTGGTTGCTTCCTCTTCCACCACACTCCTTGGCCCTCAACCCAACCGCCCACTACTTCCAAGCCAGTAATTTTCATCCTTCAGTGAAATCACTGAAATCAAAATATCCCCCATAGTCACCAGTATGAGGTCCTCAACCTATGCCCTTGACCCTATCCCCTCCTTTCTAGTCAAGGCCTGCCTCCTCACACTCTCCCCTCTCATCACCAATGTAATTAACTCCTCCCTGTCCACTGGCCTCATCCCCCCGCCCCCAAGCCCACTGCTGTCACCCCGATACTCAAACAACCTGGACTTGACCCTGGCACCCTTATCAACAACTGGCTTGTCTCCAATCCCCCCTTTCTGTCCCAAAATCCTTGAGCAATTTGTGCTCAACTCAAATCCCACCTTGACTCCAATAACTTCAACGAACCTTTCCAATCACGCTTCCACTCCAAACACAGCACAGAAATCACCCTACAGAAAATCACCAATGATATACTTCTCCCTGCTGGCTCTGGCTTCCTCTCCAACCTCATCCTCTTCGACCTCAGTGCCGCCTTTGATACTCCATCCTCCTCACACTTCTTCAGTACTCCCTTGGCATAACCGGCACCGCCCTCTCCTGGCTTAACTCTTATCTCTCTAACAGACATCAATACATTTCCATAAACAACTGCAAATGCTCCACCGCCCCAGTCTCCCATGGTGTCCCCCAGGGCTCAGTACTCGGTCCCCTCCCCTTCATCCTCCACCGCTCCAGTCACCCATGGTGTCCCCCAGGGCTCAGTGCTCGGTCCCCTCCTCTTCATCCTATGTATCCTTCCCCTTGGACAGATCCTCCGTCGTCATGGCCTCTGTTTTCACTGCTACGCTGATGACTCTCAACTTCACCAATCCTCCAAAACCATCACCTCAACCACCCTCTCCCCCCTCACCACCTGCTTTGCAGACATTAAATCATGGATACAACTGAACTTTCTCAAACTCAACTGCAATAAATCTGAAATCCTCATCATCGGCCAAAGCTCCCTCACCCGCTCCACCCAGACCTTCTCACTCAACACCGATAGTTTCATCATCATCCCCTCCACGCAGGTCCGCAACCTTGGAATCATCCTTGATTCCACTTAACAAAATCCTCAGTAAACTCCCCTGCCCACATGCTCACCTCCACACGTCACCGAGTTCTCATCACCCCTGTCCTCCACAACCTCCATTGGTTCCCTGTCAAATATAGGATTCATTTTAAAACACTACTCACCACCTACAAAGTCATAAATAACCTGGCCCCACCCTACCTCTACGATCTCCTCATCCGCCACACCCCTACCCAAAGCCTCAGGTCTGCAGACACAGCCACTCTTAAAACCACCAGGACCAAGCTCCGGACCTGGGGCGACAGGGACTTTTCAGCTGCCGCACCCCAACTCTGGAAGGGCCTCCCCAACCACATCCGTCAGGCAAACACCCTGCCATCCTTCAAACAGGCCCTCAAAACCCACCTCTTCAAACTTGCGTTCAGCAGTAAACCTCCTTCCCTTCTCTCCCCTTCCCTCCACCTCATGGTTCCCTAGTTCTTAACACTAGGACTGCCAAATGCCTACATGAATTGGTGTTTGAGTTTGTAAATTAAATAAAACTGCCATTTTGAAAGCTACACCCTCGTCCTTCCATACATTTTCCTAAATAGGCGTATATTACATTGTTCTGTTGTCAGAATTCTAAACTCAAAAAAGGAAAACTATTTAGAGACTATTTACCTGTTTTTTTAAACTGTTTTCAGACTTAATCGCCAATAGCCCACAACCCTTAGCGTTGGTACCCGAATGGTACCCGAATGGTACCCAGGCGCGAATCACCCCTCACTGAATATATGACATCAATGGATGAATGCGCGATACACGCAGATGAATGATAGTGAGTCTTGGTTGAATTTGAATGAACTTACAAATGAAATACAAGACTTCCATGATCATTCAACAATTTAATTAGGCTATTATTGAAATACATTACAAACGATATAGGCTACTTGACAATTCAATGTATGTATCACACTTTACCGTTTTTCAATAGGAAATTCAGCCTTCATGTGTAGGCTAATTCATCAAATGTAAATCTAAAATCTAAATCTAAATAATTATTCACTAAAGAAAAACCAGACATTCTTTAGCAATCACCAATTCAAGAAACGTGTTACACCGTTACTCTTTTTATTGTAGAAGAGAAAAATAAATTAAATTGCGCGCACATCCTATCATCTCTCTTTGAATTTTCTTTACTTATTTTACTGAAGATAAATATTCCACAAATCTATTATGTTAAATAATTACTCACTAAACAAAATACCAGTGATACTCTTTACCACTAGCGCTATGCATTGGCGTTGAAATAAACTCGATAGCCCCACTAGAATGCCCGGGAGAAACCTGCAAATATGCGCGGTTCACATTGCCTATTCATTTTGGACCTTATCTATTTCTAAAAACTTTTCTCGGTTTTTCGATAACTTATTCATGTCGCCTATAAACAAACCTTGTATGTCAGTAATCTAGGAGACTAGAGCTATGTATTGGTGTTGAAATCAACTTGATAGCTCCACTAGAACCCCCCGGGAGAGACATGCAGTGATGCGCCATTCACATAGCCTATTCATATTGGACCTTGTCTTTTTCTAATTACTCCTCTCGGTTTTTCGATAACTTATTAATGTCACCTATGGACAATTCATGTCACCTATGAATTGGCTGTGTAATTTTGTACATTTATTAGGCCCAACAAATGTACATTTTGTGCATTTGTAGGGCCTAATAAACGAACGAAAATACGATAGCCTGTGTTCTTAGAAATAATCGTTCTGTGTATTCCTTTTTTAGTTGGTTTTTTTCGTATGATAAGACCTAATAATATAATATAATAATACATACACATTCTTGTATTTTTTCAATTTCATTAACCATTTAAAACAAACAAATTCTGTAATTCATTATTTTTTAGACTATTCTACTGTATATAGTTTGATGACAACCCAGTAGATAAACTGATGCTCTGGCTGGATGGTGATGCTGCGAAGGAGAATTTGTATGCTAATTGGGCCGATTCCTATGCTAATGACGTAAAACGGTGTTCGGCTCTGGCTGTTAATGTTCGTTTGAAAGTCTTGGCGGTCCTATTGTTGACCACCTACTTGTCGTTTATTTTACCTTTTATTTGTACATATTTAAGTGATTTTACCCTGCATGCTCACCCTGTTAAGTGCTTTGAGAACCTAGAAAAGCGCTATATTAAATTATTATTATTGTATTCTATAACCAGCTCCTCTTCAGTCCGTCTTAGCTGATCATCTATTTCACCTCTCACAGAAATAAGGTTTTGTATTCTTAGAAAAAGTTTCCGACCAGCAAAGTAATAGTTCTGAACTGCGAGCCAACCCATGGTTTGAAATATAGCTTTTATTCCCCTGGTTGAGTGATTTATTTCCTGTTCACCCATGGGAAACAACCTGATGCAGGTCTGTACTGTGGGGCAGCTTTATGTACAAGTACCCCATTTTGTCTGGGGGCTAATCCATCTAATAGTGTTATATTCCCAATGCATTTCCTTAATACTGGGTGCCAAGCAAAGATGTTCTTTTTTATACAGTGACCAACTTAACTTAAAAACCTAAAAATCTTAGCAAGGCAATAACTTTTCCCCCGGTGCAATTTCCACCCACAAGGGCAAGCTTAATCTAATCCTGTCATTGTAATTTCTCTGTAGCCATTTTGCTGTAGTCAGCAACAGAAAAACGTGTATAGGAGATGGAAAGTGCATGAGGGTTAACGTCACAATCCTTAATGCAAGTGCACACTTCTGTAGAAGGAATGTGAATTTCAATGCGTCTTTGGGTTGCACAATCAGTGCCAAGTAATGGCTTGCCAACAAAAATGAAACAGTATCTATCCAGGAAGTATTATCTAATATGGGATACCTACTGGTATGTGTGTTTCTTGTTCAGTGAAGATGCCCCAACTATTGTCCACGTTTGCTGTCCTGCAGCTATGGGCAGGCAGGTTGAGGAAGACAGAAACATAAAATAATCAGGTTCTATTGTAAATGTAAATGTAACGTTACACATATAACGTGTCATGATGGCTTGTTTTCAGATAATTCCCTTAATTTGAACATCCACGTTTGTTAATTATAGCAATCCCCTAAACCTACACATAACTAGGATTAGCTTGCTTGCGTTACTGTAGGTCTGCAAAAAAAGACAATGTAAACTAGTTATCTTGCTAAGGGTTTTAATGTACCTTTATAATGTGAAAAGACCAAAAGGCTCACATACCAGCTAATAGGTTTTCACAATTCATTCTATGTTAAGTTATCTAGTCAGTAGGCTAGCGAGTGGGCTAACATGTTACATGGTAGTGTCTCTTTATAGACAGCTCCTAGTGAGCTATTGAGCTTTGAACATATAATAGCGATTATAAACCAGGTGGTATCAATCATGAATGTTGATTGGCTGGTAGTCATGGTATATGAGTATACCAATTTATTGGAAACCGGTTTATAATAGCAATGAAGGATCTCGAGGGTTTGTGGTATATTGCCAATGTACCATGGCTAAGCTCTGTGTCCAGTCACTCTGCAATGCGATGTGCCTAAGAATAGCTCAGACGTGGTATTTTGTCGATATCCCACACCCCCTCATGCCTTATTGCTTAATTATGGGGCTCAACGCACATCCATTGAGCTATATAGTGTCCCATCCGGCAAATCGCTCTTTTGTTGCCAACATGCCAGTAGTGATGAGTTGTTCCGCTCTTTGAACAGCATATGTGGATAACATTGGGAGCGAAATTGCATTGCTGAAAGGAGCCGGTAATTTGTCTCCATGATTTCCATACCTTTTTAACGTAAAAAACAATTATTTTTAGGTAAGTCACAAATGATTTACTAAAGATTGCATATCTGCTCTGGGGCAACAACGAATAGTTGGGAGAGCTTTGTGTTCCAGCTGTTTTTTCCAGTAGGGTAACGTCTGATGAAAAAAGTACTAGGCAATTAAATAATTCAGACAGGTAAGATGTAACCTATTTCAATGTCCATTTCACCCTCTAACATAATTCTAGACTACTTTTGTAACTTTATATTGGTGATTTCCACATTTTTCCATTGTTCTGGGAACATTTTAAACAATGAGCCATTCGGAAGCCAAATTAGCCTGCTTGTTCAGGTATATGGAGCCACATGGTCAGTCTCACCAAAAACACTTGGAATTCCCATCACTACTTGCCAGTGTAATAACTTTGAAGTCTGCTTCCTTCATCATTCCATGTTATTGAAATCTCAAAAAATGTGTTTGATTCACATGCAAGACACGACTGGTAATGCAATGCAGCAAACAATTAGGTGTGATTAGGAAATGCAATAGCAGAATGAAGTATTGTGATTACATTTGAGTTTTGACAGTCTTAAACCACATGTAGCATGAATGCCAATTGTCAATTGAGATTTCATTTTTGTTTTTAACACAGTTTATGCCGTCACAAAAATTAAATGAAATGGCAAAGACAATAAATTATTTTTCATGTAAGCTTTTTCAGTGTTCTACCTGGCAGACCATGTACAGTGGATATAAAAAGTCTACACACCCCTGTTAAAATGCCAGGTTTTTGTGATGTAAAAGAATGAGACAAAGATAAATCATGTCAGAACTTTTTCCACTTTTAATGTGACCTATAATGTGAACAATTTTCAATTGAAAAACAAACTGAAATCTTCGAGGGGGAAAAATGAAAAATAAAAACCTTACAATAACCTGGTTGCATAAGTGTGCACACCCTCTTATAACTGGGGATGTGGCTGTGTTCAGAATTAACCAATCACATTCAAACTCATGTTAAATAGAAGTCATTACACACCTGCCATCATTTAAAGTGACTCTGATTAATC